>JBAMYA010044042.1:0-12808 GCA_037176975.1 Arrhamphus sclerolepis | reverse complement strand
GAAGAACAGCAATGGAGGAAGCAAACACCAGCAGAGAAACCAGTGTGATAAAAACTGATTTACAATGCAAAGTCATAAGTAACGACCTATCTATTAATCTCACAGAACTGGCAGGGAAGTCACCAATATTACTGAATTTCATGAGAACCGAGTGTGACGGTGTTAATATGCTGCATGCTGCTTGTAAAATGTGGGTTTTTGTTTGGATTAAGGCAATAAATGCCTCCCTATATTACCACAGGTATACTGTTTCATGTTGCCATGTATTTTCAAATAAAACTGCAGAACACAGAGCAATCTGAAAAAGAATGGGTGGAAGATCAAATCAAATTCAATGCATTGCCTAAAAAAAGAAAAAAAATGGGAGCTGAATGGGAGTGGGAGTCATTTTACCAGGAGTGGGACAGGACAGTAATGTCCAGGGATTGGGACGGATACGATTTTTTCTGTGCTTGCGGGATGGGACAGGACTGAAAATCCACTCCCGTGTCTCGTATCTACCTCCTCCACAAGCACAATAAGCTTCTTCATAGTCAGCTTGTGATTTCTAAACCTTCTAAACCGTCAAATCTCACCTGATGTTTAACCATTCCTGCCAGAATGTTTATTTCAGTCTGCTCCTTATTTCCAACCAAGTCAAGCATATCAGTAATACTTATTTCATATATCACAATAACATAACACCAGGCTGAAAAAGGTGACTAATGAAGATATATTAGTCTTCTTGAAGATCACTTCTTTTCCTGATTTCATTTCACACCATGCAGTGGTAGAGATCACACTTGGAGGACCATAGTTCCAGACTATGCTGTTGATTGTTGTCCTTCATGGCTCACATTTTAGGCTCTTTGTTGTGTGGCATACTGTTACTGTGGCCACTCATTTCCACCCCCAATCAGCCTGGCCATTGTTCTCTGTTTCCTATGGTTATGATGGCACCCTTAAAATCTTTGTGGATTAATATATTGGATGGTGTTGTGTGATGATCTTTAGTTGGTTTTATCAAACCAAGAGAAAGTGCTGTTCAAAGTTTCATGAACAGAACAGAAGAGACAAAAGCTTCTAAGGAACCATCCAAGGACATTTTAGTGTGTGAAGAGTTACTTTACAGATGCGTTCTTATTAGTGATACCCTTTACATCTTTGTGTTCTAATATCACTTTTTCTCTTTGTGGATAAATTCTGTGCAGTCTTTTGATCGACTGGACCCATGATCATGAAATAAATTATATCAAAAAATTCAGAGAGGTCTAGCTTTTTAGTTCACTATCTTTTTAAATGGCATTGGCCATGACTTAAGACTTGCTTAGAGACATATACACAGTTATATGTTTTTTACACAAAAAATGGTTAATGTCAGATCTTAGTCTGAGAAATATCATCACCAGTGTTCCATCTGGTGATTATAATGTCTGCTGGTGACACAGTTTAGAGAAACAGTAATATCTCGTGACAAGAATGGGAAGCAAAACAATTTTTGCACATTTGTTCAATATTTGAGCATCAGATGAATGTGGAACATGTTTGGAGCTTGCAAGGAAGAACTTCATCCAGCTGCTGCTATAATTTAGAAGACCTCTCACCTCTCCTACCCTCATCTTTCCTCTCAGAGGAGAAGCAGAGTGCAAAGAGCAACTCATTCAATTAAAAAAAAAAGGCTGAAATAATTAAGTACACGAAACTGACTGAATGGATTGTTGCACAAGAAGATACCATCAATGCATCGATCCATCCATCCATCCATCCCCACTTATTTCTGTGCAGATCACATAGTTCTCACATGGCAGCAAATTGTGACAATTGTTGACCTGACCAGGGCTTTTGATACTGTCAGCAGAGAGCGGCTATGGAAAATCATGGCAAAATATGGCTGCCCCAGAAAATCTATCAACATCATGTGCCAACTACATGATGGTATGCTGCCTTATGTCCTTGACAATGGAGTGATTTCTGAGCCCTTCCATGTCACAAATGTAAAGCAGGGATTCGTCCTTGGTCCAACCCTATTCAGCCTCATGTTCTCAGCTATGCTGTCAGATGCATTCAGGGATGCTGAGGTAGGCATTGGCATCCGTTATTGTACAGGCGGCTCATTATTCAGCCTCAGGAGGCTCCAAACCAAAACCAAGGTGAAGACTGCTATCATAAATGACTTTTGTTTGCTGATCACTTTCAGTTCCTCGTCACTAGCTGATATACAAAACAACATTGACATCTTATTTGCTGCTTGTGACAACTTTGGCCTCATAATCAGTACAAAGAAGACTGAGGTGGTGCATCAACCTGATCCTGGAAGGCCTTATATTGAAACCAACATCCACATCAACGGGCAACAACTTCCCCGTTGTGTAGACAAGCTCACCTATCTGGACAATGCACTCTCTCATTCAGTTGTTATCGACAATGAGGTAAATGCTAGGCTCTCTAAAGCCAATGCTGCCTTTGGCAGACTCCGCTTGAATGTCTGTAACAGACGTGGCATCACCCCCGAGACAAAGATCAGTATATTATATGGTTGTGAATCTTGGACAGTGTACCAGTGCCATGCCGAAAAACTAAACCACCTCCACACTACGAGCCTCAGAAAACATATGGACATAAAGTGGCAAGTCAGAATTCCCAACACTGAATTCCTCTGTTGTGCAAAGCTTCCAAGCATCCACACCACTTTGACGCATGCACAGGTATGCTGGGCAGGTCATGTCGTCCACATGCCAGGTCACAAGACTGTCCCAAAAAGGCTGTTATATGGTGAACTTAAGCTGGGAAAGCACTCCCGCGGTGGACAGAAGAAACGCTGGGGACAGCCCGGGCGTTTGGGAGTCTACAGCTGTGGATCGACCTAAATGGCGTTCAGCTATCCGCATTGGTGCTGAACAGTGTGAGACCAATAGAACTGCTGCAGTAGAGCTACAACGACAAACAAGGAAAAACACCTCCTGTAAGTCCCCAAGCGCAACCACCATATCCTGCCCATACTGTCACAGAATGTTCCATGCTCGGATCGGATAAGTAGCCATCTTTGCACCCACAAACTATGAACCCCGCCCATTTCGCTAGGATGATGGTCCCCATCATTACCAGTGGACGAACAAACAAATATGTGTATGTATATATATGTATATATGTGTGTGTGTGCGCACATACACACTGATTTGCCTTTCCTTTTTTTTTATAGATGTACTCTTTACTAGAAAGTTCCCCAAGCAATTTGTCATGCTTTTCCACTGGGCTAATAGTATAACTATATAATACAGACAGACATGTTTAACAGACACGCTGTTGGACATGCTGACCAACAGCTTTTTACCTTTAATTACTCTTTTACATGGGCAGGAAATCATAGTCACAGAAGCGTATGCTTCTATCTCATCACATATTGATATTGCCATTTACAATTAAAATAGATGCATGCTGACACACATAGTTACACTGCCAACTTTCTCATGTTTAACCTTTAAACTTTTTCCTGGCTTAGGAAGCATGTAAACATGTTCCCAATTAGCAGAACGCTCCAATCAGTACCTCATTTGGAGTGCCATTAGCTTTACAGGCAGTCCTAAACTACATTATAAATGCATTAAACAGAAGGATATTCATCTTTAAGGCGGTAATTCACGGTGCCATGATGGCCCAAGAGTTCAAATACATCTTGGAGGCCTGGGTTCAGTCTGTTCTGCCTCAGAATGTACCGTATGTTACTGTATAGGTAGTGTGGGAGTTGGGGAGTGGGAACTAGAGTGGGTGTGGGATGTGGACAGGATAAACAATTTGTTTACTGGGGAGTTTCAGGCTAAGGCACAGAAAATGTATCAGTATTGTGAGTCACAGAGTAATAAGCCCTCAGCATAGAGCCTGGACTGATTTGAGCAGATACTGTAAGCTGTTGTCATGGGAATAGCCAGGCTTCAGTCAAGGTAATGGTCTTGAAATGCATGGATTATCCATGACAGTAAGCAGACAGGAACTCATTGTCATCTACAGTACGTATATGTCTGAGTTGAGTAAATGTGGGCTTCTTGTTTAAGAAGATGTATGGTGTCATGTTTCATTAAACTGAACTTAAAAATCATCACATCCTCAGTCGCTGAAACAGAACTCGACAGGAAATGCTGTGTGTCCATTCTCACCTGTTGAAAATGAAGACAGATGGTAAATTACAAGCTCGAGACAGATACAGCTTCCCAATGCTTTGCATGACTATTCATCAAAAATAAATACAGGTGTCTTACTCACATTTGCATTTGTTTGCAAGATAATTATTCTAATTGAAAATCATCATACATCTAGCAGAAGGCTTACTTTGTTTCCAACATATGTTGACAACTTAATTCTGCCCTCTTTAATTTACATGGAAACAATCTTTCAGAATGCAGTAGGCCTTATACTCAGGAAATAAAGGCCTTACTGGCTGATGGTAATCTACGTCCTTCGAAGCTCAAAGATGCACCGGAGATGCCTTCTTCATCCCACCTCCACTCTTCAGCTGTGCATTCACAATGATTCCATCAAAGCCTAGTATTTCTAAAGTGAGTTTATGTTTTCACAAAACATTACTGTACTCTGCAACTCAAAGATGGTCACTTTCCTCTGCTTCGTGGCTGAGTTGACAACAAGTCCCGCTTCATTCAAGGAATAAGACATAGAGCTGAATAAATGCCAGCATAAAAATAAAGTTCCTACCTGGTTGTTCCCATGTCGGCCCTTAATTCCAGTCACTGCTAATGTTTGGGGGTTGCAGGCGGGTGATGACTGCCCACCCTCAGATAGTGGGGGCTTCTCTGTTTGCTAAGCGTGGCAAAGGGGGATTGCCATGCAGCAAGTGCCCCCAAGTCAAGTGACAGCTTGTATTATGATCAGTTCAGCTGTTCTCTACCTCCAAACACTGTGGCTGAAAACATCTTATTGGCATCTTTTTGTGCTGCATCTTTAGCTTAGCTTGCTAAGACTAGAAAAGCACTGTATAAATTCTTATAGGTGACATAAAACAGACCAAATTGGCTATTATCTTGTCAATTCAACCAGACCTTTTGTTCCCCATTGTTAAAATGCAAGACAAATGATCATTTCACCTTAAAATGAATGCTGTTAACTAAATAATTTCCTTCATTTGCATTATTTTCTTGCATACAAATATCTATTAGTTACATTTTTAACAGATATTACTATGTAACCCGTGTTAGTTCCATTAAAATTGATTAAACTCTATGTTTAGATACAAAGATTATCTTGATGATTTTATAAAAAAAATGCACTGATCTGTACAAATGACAAAGACCAGTTATCACCTAAATATGCAATATACATTTCATCCTATTCGCCTGTAATGAGGCAAATTTACACAGAATCTCAAAAGTTACCACTGGGGAAAAAAAAGAAAAAGGACAAACAGTATTTCTTTCTTAATTTGCAGTAGAAATTTCAAACTCTGGTCTTTTGAACCTACAAAATTATCACTAACTATAAAACACTTGTTCAAGAAAGTTGATTCACCCTTAAAAAAAATAAAAAATGTGGGCTCCAATATTTGTGATTTCCCAGATATAGATTAAATTCAACCAATAGCTAAAACCATCCTGTGGTTATGAAGTGATTACAGGAAGAACCAAAGGAATTGAGATTCCAGACGTAAGTAAGTCAAACCATGAGGTTTTTCTTCACTTTTAATTTTAACTTCAAAGTTGACCTGATTTTATTGACTGGTTTAGTCTGGTCAGCTAGTCTGTCTGCTTCACATAAATTCTCTCTTGTGAAATGGGTCAGGTGCATATCTACACTGGTACAGGATGTGCTGAACCAGTCTCAACGGGGCGGGGGTGGGCTTTCTGTGATGATCCCAACAGCAACTATTCAAGCCAACCAGTACAGCTGCAGAATTGCTTATATTGCTTTGACATGTTTTTACTGCAAAACCAAAACAATTATTCACTTGCATTTCCACCATTTCTGGTTGTTTGTCTGTCTGTGTCCACATGTAATTTCTCCTGCGTCCAGTCGTACTACGCCATGTAAAGTCAAACCACACTAATTCTTTAGAGGAAAACAATTAGAATGGCTGGCCAGGTTGTGACGGCAAAGGCTTCAGCCCACTGTGTCTTATAAGCAGATGCACTTTCTGCACATTTAGATAATGACTTCCAAGAGCCCTGGTGGATATTAATTATCACCTGATTTCACCTTTTTAGGTTTAATCACATTGAAACAGGAAAAAGCAAAGATAACATCCAACACAGCATCAAGCCACAGTTGTACCTACCCCAGCATGAAAATAAATACCAGATACTGAAAGACGCCGTCTTTGACTGATGGTGTTAAAAAGTAGAAGATAAAACAGTTGTTTTGTTTCCCCGAACTTGCTCATAAATAACCAAACTCAGTCTGTTGCTTTTATTGTCTGCCTTTAGTCATGCAGAGAGTACAATCTAGCAGAACCTGGTGATCTGCAGCTGTCTTGCTTATCTCGGACCATCTGCCTGATTTATCTTATCTCCACTTCTTTATTAATTACCTGTTTCCACTCTCCTAACTAGCTTCTAAGCTCTCCTATCTGTCTATTTATCTATCCATCTAGATAGATATATACATATATCTCCTCCTACACCTCCTTTAGGAAACGAACTAAATGCGGGTGTTATTCCTTCTGACTGTGTTTGAAAGACTATTTAGTTTCAAACCAAGCAAGAATATCACTGTCATTGAGACTCATTTAAGGCTGATATGAAGTTGTGATGTGATTTGTAACTGCTGGCTATACCATAAATGTAATCAAACTGTCTCAAAATCTTATTTTGTGGCTAAAAAAATGACAACAATCTAATTTATATTACTGCATGCGGAAAGCCCCATACTGAGGCTTAAAATTGGCCTGTCTTTCATAACACTGTGCTATGACAAAACGTAATGTAGACGGAGTAAAAGTAAAAGAGAAAAACTATAAAACAGTGCATATTGGGATTTTTCAAGTGCTAAATATCAAACTCTCTGTCATAACACAAACCTATCACTTGATTTTGGACAGTCTCAAAAACATCACTGACTCAGATTTTCATTTATTTTATTAAAAACTTTAGCTTAGTGGCACACAACAGACTGAATGACGAGAAATTGGTAAATCCCAGAAAGATTTTTCTTTCTTTTTTTTTTTTTTGTTCATCTAAGTTTCATCTAGTGTCCTTTTGCATGAGTACAACTCCCATGTAAGTTACATTTTCGATAAGTCTCTTAAATCTACACAAATGACATATCATTTATTTTGAATATATTTGATGAAAATTATAGATTTTTGATTTTTGACTTTTGCTTTGTTGTGTTTGCTCCCAAAATCAATTAATTTTGGTTTGTATAAATGGGCCAGTTGGGAATGATTATTCCTTGGTGTATGTACTGTCACAAAACAGGATGGTGTTAATTTAACCAAACCAACATAGTGAAAGAGTGAAACCTGTATTATGTAAAGTCAGTGGATGAAAGTGTCGGTGGTCGACCCACAGAAGATGAACTTCTGCCTCACGTGCCTTAAGCATCTTCTTTCTGTTCACGTGTTCTTATAGAAACCAAACCAACTACGGCTCTTCGCAATCCTGGAAGTATTTACAACAGATGGATGTATGTGAATATTCCCAGCATGGTTATTAATTTCCCGCATCTCATACATGCACATAGAACGGCATTTTAAAAACCATAGAGTTTAACCTCAGAGTTTCCTAAATTAAGCTGAAAACAGTCTGAAGTCTCAAACACGCTTTAAATCATCAACAAATAAATTCCCATCACAGCTAGCTTAAAAAAAATTAGGAAAAACATCCTTTAAAACTTCCTCTGCTTTAAGTTTTGTGTACATATATGCATTTATATGTTGTTACTGTAATTCATGGAAGATTCCAAACAGTATCTACACACACAGAAGGTTACACATGTGGCTGGTTAGCGTGTTAGTGTGTTATATTGCTCAGAGCTACTCAAACTTGAAAGATGCCAGTTTTATCAGCATTCAGAAGCACCGCAATGTTGACAGTATTTTTGAAATGGAGAATACACAATGGGTTGAATAGTACATGTTGTACAGTTTACAAACCTTTCATATAAAATACAGGCACAAAAACAAAATAATATGCATAGCTTTAATAGTAAGGTAAAATATGTATAATCAAGCTCAATTGCACATAAGAGGCCTGATATGTACAAGCAGTGAAAAATAATTTATTTGTTACGAAAGAAAAAAAAATCCCAATAATTTTAGAAGTGGTTATAGGAAGAAGAGAATTATGCTCATAGATATGGCACCCATAAATAACATTTCACTACCTTTAGCATACTACCAGTTTTCTTTAATACTGGTCCCCAGAACCCACTACCCTACATGTTTCAGATATTATCCTGCTCCAACACACCTGGCTGCTCTGTTTAGTTGGGTTTTAGCACAGAAATATTTAAAAGATGTAAAATAATTTAAAGTGACGCCATGGAAACAAAGACTGTTGAAAATGTAGCTTCAATAACTGCAGTCCTTCAACCCAATACCACTTGTCTTAGAAGCTGTTAAGCCTCATCTCAATATATTTAGCTAATTATCTTTAAGAAATTGCTTGGGGATTTGAGTGCCCATACTGCTTAGAGCCTGACAGCCAGGTTCCACTAAGCCACAGGTGGAGTGGAGTTGGAGCAGCAGATGAAAAGAGCAATAACCCTTGAACGGATGTAGTGCTGCTACTGTAGATCTTGGATGAGCTGGTCCAAAAGCTCGTTGTCAACTCCAAAGTTATTGACAACAAAAGTTCAACTTCAATAGAGTTTTGAAAAGCTCAGTCCATTGAGAAACCATTTTTGTTTGGCAGGAGCGGGAGTGCCGAACCACATCATGTCTCCTAGTTATAAGCAGTATGCCTCATCCAGGGATCATAGTAGTGGTTGTGCTGAGCACCTGCAGCAGAATGAAATGAGTCACACAGTCATCCCTGGACAAAGAGTGCTTTGTCACTGAGTACAAGGTAGATAATGTGAAACTGCTGGTGGGTCACCAGTGAAAAGGTCAGCCCATAGCCAGAAGAAGAAAGGTATGTATTTAGTTCAGGACTGGACATTTCTATTCACTTCAACTCCCTTAGTGGAAAAGTACTTTGGCAATTGATCTCTGATGAATCTATTAGCCTTTTCCACCATCCTATTAGGAGGGTAGAATAGCAGAGCATTTTTTTCATGCCTAGATGATGACAGATATTTGACAAGGTCAAACTCACTCGCCTGGTCAGTGTGCAGACGTTGGGACACCTCATGATAGCTAATGTAATCTTCAGACAAACATTTAACTACAATGGCATGTTGATGATCATTAAGTGCATAGAGTTTAAAGTATATAAGGATGTATTTTTACCTCAAGAAGTGATGTGTTTTCTGAAAAGACATGGAACTGATTATGTTTTGCTTAGGGGCTTGTTATTATGGAGTCTGTGGCTTCTTTGCCTCTCAAATAATGAGCTGCAGGTAACATTGAGCATGTCACATGACATGTAGCCTTGACACACTGCAATGCCTTTTCTCCATGAAATGATCAGAAAGCAAATGTCTTTATAGTGGATTAACCATCTTTCTTTACAACTAGGAAGTAAGATCTGTAGCCCACTTATGCACAACGATCATCAATAATAAGCCTTGAGAAAATCCTTCAAAAACGTCTGTGACATTGTCAACACACACTCGACATTTTTCAATATGTAGTCCTTTTGAGCGTGTGTTGCTGTTTGAAGTTTGAGTAAAAACAACACTTCGACATGATGCCTCTTCTCTGCCAGAAAAAAAATCTGCTTTACATATTCAAATATTCCTGAAACAGAATGTTTTTGACAATGATACAAATTTATGTTTTTCTGAAGTCAGCGTACAAATTCCCTTATTTATAACAGGTTAATCTATCACCATTTTTATACTGTTCTGTATATCCAATTCTATATAAGACAATTTAGTGTACTTTCAGAAAAGAAAGTGATATTATTGTCACACTTATTCAGATCAATTCAGTTTGTTTCTTTGGTGCTTCTTTAGAAACAAGTTGTCTGTAGGTGCTTTAGAAAACCAGAACGGGATCCCTGAGCACATGGCAAAGCCTAACAGTGGCAAGAAATAAACTCCCTCTTGAAAAGATTGAGCAGGACCCGACTCAATTACAGGGAGGACCCTCCTGCCGATAGTTGGCTGAGTCAAGGAAGAAATGAAGAGGGAGACAGGACGGTGAGGATGAAGGACACAGGGAGGAGAGGTACAAAAATACATAACATGACATGTGGTACAAAAATATACAAATATCTGGTATATAAATGTATAAATATGGGGTGTTTGGTGGGTTGGACTGCAGGTCAGTCGCACCAGTGGGCATCCCACAGTGGCATCCAGCCCACAGGTGCAGGTAAATGCCAGGATGGTCAGAAGATGGAAGGTTTGGGAGACAAGGGGGACCGCATCATCGCCACAACAGCATCTGAAAAAAGAGAAGAGAGAAAGACTATGGAAGATAGACAACATCGATTCTGTTATGATTGAGGACAATCTGAGACTGAGATAAGGTAGACAGGGTGAAGATGCTCAGTGGACAATAGGACTCCCCCAGCAGCCTAGGCTTATAGCAGCATAACTAGGAAGTGGTTTAAGAGACTTTAGTGTGAAAGGCTTTATCAAAAAGGAAGGTCTTTAGTCTAACCTTAAATGTAGAGAGGGAGTCTGTCTCTTGAACTGAAGCTAGGAGTTGATTCCATAATAGAGGAGCCTGATAGCTGAAAGCTCTTCCAGCCTTTCTAGACCTACAGACTCTTGGGATGGCAAGTAAACCTGCATTCAGGGAGCAGAGTGTTCTAGTAGGACAGTAAGAAACGATTAAATTTTTCAAATATATTAGAGCTTTATCATTCAAAGCTTTGTATGTAAGAAGTAATATTTTGAATTTGATTCTAAATTTAACAGAGAACCAGTGTATGAAGCTAAAACTGGTGGGATGTGATCTCTGTACCCAGTTCTGGTTAGTACTTTGCAGAATTCTGGACCAGTTGAAGGCTTTTAACAAGAATGTTAGTACAGTACAATAATTCATCTTAGACGTAACAAAGACATGGACTAATTTCTCTGCATCATCTTGAGTCAGGATGTATCAAATATGACATCCAGGTTCCTAACAGCAGAGGTAGAGGCTAAGATAATGTGATCCAGATTAACTGTACAACTCAAGAGTGCCTCCTGGAGGTGTTTGGGACCATTACAATAATTTCAGTTTTATCTGAATGAAGAAGCAGGAAATTTCCAGTCATCCAGGTCTTCACAGCTTTAAAGCATACATCTAATAAGGTTAATTCATTAGCTCCTTGTGGTGGCAAAGCTAAATATAACTAATTATCATCTACAGAGCAATGAAAATTTATTTTATGCTTCTGAATGATGTTTACAAAAGCAAGCATGCATCGAGAGAAAAGTGTCGGTACAAGAACAGAACCCTGCGGTACTCCACCGCTGACCCTAGTATGACTGGAACAATCATTATTTACATGGACAAACTGCAATCAGTCTGATAAATATGACTTGGACCATTTTAATATTGTTCCTCTAAGTCCAAGAAACTTATTTAGTCTATTAAGAAGAATCTTGTGGTCGATGGTGTCAAATGCTGCACTGAGACCCAAGAGGACGAGAACAGAGACAGATCCACTGTCAGATGTTGAAACTGTTTGACATCTAGTTAGTCTAGTCTAGTTGAAGATTTTCTTTGCAAGTGGCAACAAACAAGAGATAAAGTAAGAGACGTTAGACTGAGATAGTTTGGATGCATAAGGAGGTGGAATAGCAAAAACACTGACAGAAGGATGCTGGAGATGGAGCTAGTCTAGTCATCTAGTTAGTCGAAACTGTTCAGCAGATTACAGTCTGGCATCAGTGATGATTTTTGCACCTGGCACCCGATCGTTGCACAGCTGGGATTGCTTTTGTAATCAAAGTCAATTAGGGAGAAGAGCAAAGGAGAGGGAGAGACACTGACAAAGCAGTCCTCATGGCAGTCAGGGTGTCTCAGAGCTCAGAAAAACTTTTCCAAGTTTCAGAATCAGTTGCTGAGAAAATATTTAGCAAATCAATAACAATAATAATAAAAATGCAGCTTGACATGCTATGTATTAGGAAAATGAAATATCTTGTCATGCATAATTGTCACATTGATCATCTTTTTACTGGAAAACCTAGAATTGAATCATCATACAATATGAAAAGAATGGAAAGTTTGAGTGAGATATTTTTCTTCTTCTTTTGTCTTTTCTTTTTTAGAGTCTACAGTGGCTCATCTGTTTCCATATTCCCCTGTCTTCTACATCTGTCACTGTCACGTCAAATAACTGCACATCACCACATCCAGAAATCTTGTCTTTGGTGTGTCTTTTTTCTTCTGGTTGTTAGCTCCATCCAGCATCCTTCTATCAGTGTTTTTGCTATTCCACCTCCTTATGCATCCAAACTATCTCAGTCTAACGTCTCTTTCTTTATCTCTTGTTTTGTTGCCACTTCCAAAGAAAATCTTCAACTCTGTTGCCTCCAGCTCTTCTTTCTGTTTCATAGTCAGTGCCTCCAAGCCATAGAGAAGGTGTTACTCCCTGCTACTCTTCTGTCACAGATACAGTGGGGCAAAAAATTATTTAGTCAGCCACCAATAGTCAAAGTACTCATACTTAAAAAGATGAGAGGCCTGTAATTTTCATCATAGATATACTTCAACTATGAGAGACAAAATGAGAAAAAAAAATCCAGAAAATCACATTGGCTGATTTTTAAAGAATTTATTTGC
>JBAMYA010044041.1:0-12808 GCA_037176975.1 Arrhamphus sclerolepis | reverse complement strand
AGTTTGGAAGAAGAAAATTCATTATATTAAAAAGTCCATCCTCATGAATAACTGTCACAGTGGTGGCCTAAACTTCCTTGACTTTAGTACTCTAAAGTACCTTCAAGGTTAACTGGATTAAGCATTATTTAAAAGACCCTACCTCTGTGTGGAATATCATCTCCAGTCATATCTTTTCTAATTTGGGTAGACTTTGCAACTATAATATCGATCGTATACCTGTCTCTCTCTCACATAAGCAAACACTTTTGGCCTGGTCTCTTATTTATAAACACAATTTTTCACCTAATAAATATTTTATATGGAACAATACGGATACCTGTTACAAGAGGAAATCCTTATTTTTTGACAGTTGGTTTAGGAATGGCATTGTACTGATCAATCATCTTTTCAGTAAGGAAAGGAATTTATTTAATTACCGAGAATTTCTTTCCCATTATAAGATCCCTGTGACCCCTAAAGAATTTGCTGTCGTATTTGACGCCATTCCATCTGGTGTTATTATGCTCTTCGAGGGCTATACCACTCCACCTTCTAATGTAACTCCCTCGTTTGATCCAACTGACACACCAACAGGGAAATTATGTTTTCTACCAGCATCCCATAAAAGTAACAAAAAGATTCGCTCCTTATTTCACGCTCATTGTGTCTGTGTCCCATATGTAATTACTAGCTGGAATACACACATTCAGAACTTATGTTGGGATGAAATATGGACCCTCCCTAAAAGATACTTGCTAACAAAGTTAAAGAAATTTCTTTCAAAATTATTCATCACTATTATCCTGTCAAAACATTCTTGGTGAGAGTCATTTAAGATATTGATGTATCCTGTACTTTCTGTAATGTGCACCCAGAGACTGTCTTCCACTTATTCTGGTCTTGTGAACACACTTGGAAACTATGGCAAGGCATCTGTCGTTTTATATTGGATTATATTCTTAATCCAATCCTTTGTACTATGTTTGCACAATGTTTTGTTTGGATTTCTAGACTGTCAGAGAGAAATGGACAATGAGTTTTTTCTTTCCAGTCTCATTATATTGCTGGCCAAGTTTTACATCCATAAATGTAAAGTGTTAAAAATTAGACCCTCTTTTTGCATCTTTAAATAGGGTCACCAAACGTCCTCTTACCCGGACATGTCCACTTTTTATGTCCTGTCCAGGGCGTCCGGATTTTTTTAAAAATAAATTCATGAAAAAGTCCGGTTTTCATTGTTTTTCATAGGACCATTAAGCGACTACTTAAATTGCCTGGTGCTTTGCACAGAAAACTACGGTACTTTGTTGTGTGATATAATTCCAGAGAGGCTGCCTTGTGGGCGGCTCTGCGACGCGCGCGCACACACACACACACACACACACACACACACACACACACACACACACACAGAGGGAGCACAGCAGACAGCATTGTATACAAAATACAGAAACGAAAGTGTAGCTTCACATGAGCTGCAAAAGAATGTCCCGGTCAGGAAAAGTGGGAGGCTGAATGCACCGTATGTGAAGCTGGCACATATGCGCTGCACTGGTGTTATTGTGATGTTAGCACAGAAAAAAAAAAATCAAAACTATGCTCTCATCTCTTTTTTGCCAGGTAGCCCAGTTGGTGGACGCTTTCACATAGGCTGTGGGTTCAATTCCCAGTGTTGTAACATGTTGTTTTTCTTCCTCTTTTTTGCCCTTGCTTCCTCTCTATCCAATAAAGGCCACTAGAAAATCCTTTAAAAGGAAGCTGATATGTTATATGAAACATAACCTGCTAACTACTGCTGACCAAACGGTGAATAATCTACTCTGTTTGCTTCATACGTTTGTAAATCTGAGTAAGCGCCTCACCAGCCATGAACCTCGCCACATGACACTCGTCATGAGGCATCATTTATGTTTACATATTAGAAAATTTTCATTTCAAACAGAAAAGGGATGTTTTAAATAAGTGTTTGGTTTACAAAGCTACTTTGTCATCTTGGAGTATCTGACTATCTTTGAGTATTTTTGCAGTATCTCCATGAGGCAGGGTTTCCTCTTTTTGGGTTTTCAGAATATGGTCACCCTACTTTAAAAAATAAATAGAACTCTACATGAAAACAATATCTACCTCTGCCAATAAAAAAAGCTACTAAGAAGATAAGTGTGTGCTCCAAATTTCAAGTCTTTCTATAATTTATGTAAATGTGTGTGTGTGTGTGTGTGTTTGCACATGTGTATATACTTATATATATGTGGGTTTTGTTTTGTTTTCATTTCACTTCTTTGCACCAGTCTCGGTTCCTTTGTGTTCTGTTTATAATAACCTCCAGCATTGTATGTTTACATTTGTATATTTGTTCATTTTATTTGTCCATTTGTTTATTGTGGTATATATTGTAAATAACTCTACTAAAGGTTTGTGCATATAAAAACGAGTGCAAACTCATTGCACAAGCAAAAAAGAAAAAAAGTACAAAATGACCTACTAACAGTGCGCACTAAGGATTGTGGGTCTGCATCCAGTTAGTATGTCCACCGCAATTAATATGCAATATCGGGCGTTCACGCAATTCTGTGTGCTGGGAAGAGAATATGTAAATATATCAATTCAGCAATTGCACACGCATCGCTGTGGTTATTGAAACAAGAAGGAAACATTAAAATGAAACAAGAAGATGCAGAGAACGCATTTTTCACCCTCGTGTGAACATTTTTGGGATGAACGAGGAAGCAATCATTAAAACATGTTGCTGATTCAGCATTGTCATTTTGGAGCTGTTGGAGGAACTCAGAATGGATTTGGAGCCACGAGAAGGAGTCATGCAATACCTGCAATGACAAAACACTTTCAAGTTTTCACTTTTTTTGCGTCTGGGTCATTCCAGCGTATGGTAGCTGTTACAGAAGAAATCCCAATCCCATTTTTCAGATGTGCGTCTGAAGTCCTAAACACCATGTGGCGCCAGGTGGCCAAGGTTATTAGGTTTCCAATGACTCAGCAGTCATTGAATAACACCAAAGTTTGTTTTTTTTTGCTATAGCTGCATTTCCCAGAGTGATAAGAACGATCGACGGCACCCATGTGCAGCTTGTGCACCCCCAGACACTGAGCATGTTTACAGAAACTGGAAACACTCATTCGTTGAACGTGCAGTGCGTTTGTGATGCCAAATCCATCATTACCAACATTGTGGCAAAATATCCCAGGCCAGTGCATTATTGTATTCTGAGAAACAGTTTTCTGTTTTCCAAGTTGCGAGACGGCGAGTTTGGAGATGGCTGGCTTGTAGGTGGGCCTTTGAGAAATAATTTATTACATAAAAAACAAGAGCATGTTTCATATTCATTCATATGACTTTTAGGGTGACAGTGAACACCCCCTACACCCCTTCCTCCTGACACCTGTTCTCAACCCGACCACTGCTGGAGAAATAAGATACAACGAGGCCCATATCCACACCCAGAATATTGTGGAGCGCACTACTGTACAGGCCTTGGAAAAACACACACAAAACCCCCATTTAAGTAGGGCATCACCAACACTTTTGCACCTGCTGCCATTTATGCAACCACTCTTAGTAAATCACCCGCAAACCGCACCCGCCCTACCCGCGTGTGCAATTCTAGATTGCACAGCACACGCAAATTACTACATGCAAATTGTGATCTTAGTAAGTCTGGCCCTTAGATAGAAGACCGTACCAGGCCACCTGTACGGGAATCCGTGGCATCAAACTTGTGTAACCGGGTCATTTTATGACTTTATTTGTTGATGCTAAGTTTTCCCACTGCGGCGGTGTCCGTAAATGCAGCAGCTCCTTTGGGGCTTCTGGCAGCCCATGATTGCCAGTGCATAAAGGGCATACATGCGGAGTATCTTCTAGTCTCTAATCTGGTGCTGGAGAAGGCGTCTCGAGTGTCGAGCAGTTGGCCTCTGATGTCTCAGTTTAGGCAGATTCCTGCTTACTGGCAAAGTTACAGTTTAGGTGTCTTTTTTAATAAGTTTTTTTGCCAGTTAAACCTGCTGGATATAAACACACAGCATTTCTGATGAACCCCTGAAACACAGCTGCTCACAGGTTTTACAGTTGTCACATTTTCCATTAATGAGGAGCATCATTCTCCTCAAGTCTAGATATGTAGACGGAGAAGAAACGTCATCTTCAGAGAACTCAACTACCAGCAAAAATGAGTCCTTACTGCTGCAAAGAAGTATTTTGACTTCGTCCAGGGAGACTTACAGCAGTAAAAGATGATTTGCAAAACATGTGACATGTCACACCAAAAACATGACCAACCTTTAAAGATCCTCCACAGGTAACTGAAGAAAGAGGTGTATAAAGTTGTGAAAAATAAGTGTTGGAGTTCTGCAAGTTACTCCCTCAGATTCAGTGCTGATCTTTGGTTGGTCACTTAGCTGCATCTACAGGCCAGAAAGAAGAACTGCATCATCTGGCTGAAAGGATTTGTGATTTGTTGTGATGCCTTTTTTGCTGAAATCGTGAGAAAGGATGACATCTTCAGATCAGATTTAGAAGTAGAAGGAGATGGATGATAAATTTAAAATTCGCTACTATGCTTTTGGCAACTTCTTACTGCTGCATATGGTCTTAACAGTTTCAGAGGGACAAAATAAAACTTTCTCATCACTTTATAAAAGATAATTTTTACAATAATTCAAATTCCTTACAAGACAAGTTTTAAATGCAAACGCACATTGTGCATTTATTCCAGTTGTCATGGTGCCAACAGAGGACAAAGTAGCGTATCAAGCAGAAGTTGCAACTCCAACTGTGTCTCTAGTTAAGTTGCAACATTCTAAAAAAAGAAAACACAAAAATGGTGGAAAATATAACCTGATTACGTAGCAAACTAATGAAAGTGTTTGAACTGTCAAAAGCTGTGAAATATTCAACGTTTCCTAATTTGCCTTGAGCGCCTGCCAGTCTTGGTCTTCAATTACATACAAAAAGAGTATGTATATGTTATTACAATATAATACAATACAATTTCGGTCATCAAAGCTTGGTACGACCTGTCCCTCTTTATATTGTAGTTTAGTGAAGTGAACAGCAGGTGGTGCTGCTGCATCCATAACAAGACCAAACAAACGTCTCCTGCTCAGGCATCCTGCTGCACAGTCATCAGTGGTTTTCTGCAGGTGAAGTCTGCTGGTGTTCATTATTACAGCTTTACACCGTCAGACCTGCAGGATCACACATACTAACAGTAAAAAAAAAAACTTAAAACTTAAAAAAAATACTTTGATAGATCTGACAGTGACATTTGCCCTTCTGTCAACAAGCTCAAAGTCAGAGAAAGAACTTTCTTTTGCTACAAATCACGTTAAAGTTGCAGCTTCATCTTGTCTTGCTGTTTTAAAGCAACACAATTCAGTTTATTTATTTATTTTTAAAATTTTTGCCCACAGATCAATAACATGATGCTGTGAATGCACCCTGTCTGTTATATGATAATAAAAGTTATTTGGAGTCTTTGTGCTCTTGGGTCAAATAACAAATATAATCATAATACAAAACTTACTTTTCTTCACACACACTCATACACACATGTGTACTTTGTAGAATGATGTAGGTAAGATTAAAAAGGAGGTATATCCGTTATCAGTGCAGATTATTTACCACTGATATGCTGATAGACAGCTGTAAATGGAAGTCTGCAGCCAATCATGTCTCAAGGAAATGAAGTGACTGACAGCAGCAGCTGCATGTGTTGATTGTTCTCACGTACGAGTCTCGGGACTCCACTACACCTCTGCCAGAAAACAAAGAGACAGCCAGTTCATCAAAAAGCTGATCAGTGAGTGATTGAACCAGTCACATGCCCTTCCTCGCCTCCTTGTGCTGCCTCCTTTTTCTCTAAAGCACCCTAAAGACTTCATAAGGTAGGAAACAGCTTAAGTTTTGTTACGTTTTCGTTTTCTAGTACCAAAACCTAGTGAGAAAGTTCAGGAGTTAGGGTTTATTATCAATCAACAAAGAAGTATAAGATGAACTGCTCTGCACAGAACTTCATAGCTGATTGCTCTGACTGCAGCGTTACTGAGATTTATTTGTTTTCATGAAAGCTGCAGTCAGCAGACCAGCTGCTCAGTCAGGTTCCTTTCACTGATTAAAAAAAAAAGATAATCGTATTTAAGCAAGGGCCTTTTTACAGCAGTAAATGTAAAAAGAGTCAAAGTCAAACTCAGCTCTCTGTTTCTTTTTTCCCTCCAAATGCTGACAGAAGATCAGAACTGAAACATTCATCATTAAAGAAAAGCTGATATTAACTAGACAGCACAAAATGTCTATAATTAGACCAAAAATAATGTATAATTTTTTCAAGGGAAATAAATTCATCATATGAGGTGACAGACTCATAGATGAGCTGGTAAACAAACCGTTGAACCGCCCAGATTGAATAAATGACGACGCAAAAATTGTTGTGTTTCTTCTGGTACAATAGTTGCATGTTTTTTAATCTCCTGCACATTCTGTGTGCACAGTTTGCAGTGACCTTGTCTCCCGGTAAGCCAAAGAAAATACATATATAAAAAAATATTTCTCTATATTATCAAGCTGTTTTTTGTGTAAGCCATGATTTATTGTTCCTAACCCTGTATAAATAGGTTTTAATATATAAAAATAATTAAAAACTGAAACAAAGAATCGAAGCTGCTAAAGACGTTTATAAAGTACTTGATTGATGGATCGTAACAACAGGGTTTAAACTTTAAATATTTCGTCATCAGATGGCTGACAGAAAGCCAGTCTTGCAGTCATGGGGGGAAGTTGGGGGTAAAATTCAGGTCCGAAATTGTAGCATAGCTGCCAGGCTTTTGCAAAAATACTCTCAACTGAAGCTGCATTACTCAGGGTTTCAGGTGCGATTTGGATGGCAGCTGATGCTGGATAATACGAAGTTGTGTTTTTATTGGATCTCTCTTTGGCTTTTGACACTGTTGATCATGAGATTTCGATGATAGCGGTTGGGCTTTCCAGAGTGGTTTTAAAACGGTTCTCTTCATTCCTCTCTAAAAGAAGTTTGTGTTCTTATAAATCAGATTCGCTCTGCTTACTTGTGGGGTTCCTCAGGGTTCTGTCTTGGGACCAATACCAAATCTGTTATATCTGCTTCCTTTAAGACAGATAATCAGCAAATAGGGTCACATGTTTTACAACCTTTATGCTGATGATATTCAGCTGTACTGCTCTTTCAAGCCCACTGAGTCAAATGTTTTATCAGACAGAAGGACATTAACTGTCCAAGTTGAGCCCTGCAAGTCACTGAAATGACCTCTATGACATGCGGGCTGAGTGTGCACCTTAACTAGAATGAAATAGGTGAGGAAATGAAAGAGTATTTCAGCTTCATAAAGAGGACGAGAGACAGAAAAACAAGAGGTTTAGGAAAGAGAAGCTGCTCCAAACCACGTGATGTTCAAATGACCACAGCAGCTGATTATCAGTGCAAAGTTTAACTGACCTCCATCTTTGAAATGGAAAAAACAATCCATCATTTCAGTTTAACACACAGAATTTTCAATAAACTGAATTAGGTCCCTGAATTCAGTCTCTTCGTGAAGCCTGATGCTAGTCTCCACCTGAACATCTGCCATCATCCTGATGTGAGCTTCTGTCCACTAAGAAGGGAGGAAGGAGGACGAACGGTGGGAGGGAGAGATGGGAGGGATGGCGTGCAAAGCGGACGTGAAGGAAGAAAAGAAGAAGAAGAAGAACGTGGGAGGGGAGGAGAGCCTGTCATCAGCAGACAGGATCCGGCGATTGACTGTCAAACAGTTTGGATACAACGTCCTGAGCCTGGCTCGTCGTGGACTGAAGGTTTGTGCCGCTGCAGTCACCTCCAGGTTTCAGGAGACGTCGTCACAGATCAGTGCTGCTTTCAGGGTTCGATCCTCATCTTTCTCATGCAGGAAGTGCCAGATGAACTGTGGGAGCTGCTGGAGCTGGAGAAGCTGAATTTGTCTCTCAACAGCCTGAAGGTTCTTCCTCCTCAGCTGGCCCTGCTCTCCAACCTGGTGGTCCTCAACCTGTGGGGCAACCAGGTGAGCAGCTTCTACATTTTTATCTTCTTTCCCTCCAGGGCAGTGTTGAAGACTTCAGAAAAAGTTTCTGTGTGTGAGGATCAGCAGCCTCTGAAGAACTGGCCTTGTCTAATGTTTTTGGTTTTATGTGTCTACTGAGCTGCATGGTTTAGTTTGGGTTTAAAAGTGTAAAAGTTCAGGTGAGAAAGAAGCTCAAGCGTTAATGCTCAGTAGGTTTACACAAACACTTCAAGATCATTTTAAAAATTCACGATAGCCTGGTTATTTGAAGACGTCTAATGCTCCACATCTAGTTCTTCGTAGAATAATTCATATAAAAAGGATGAGTGGTGCCAAATAAAATGTGTTTTTAACTTTTAAACTGAAGATCTCCCCATTTGTGGTTCAAATCTTTAGTTTTTTGTTTTGTTTTCTTTTTTACATAAAATTACAATGTCATCATAAATTGCAAATTTTGTATAACTTATAGAATCGTGTATTTTGCAAAATCACAACCTTATAACTTTTGTTGTAAAAAGTTGACTTTCACAAAATTTAAACTTTTTAATTTAAAATCAAGATGTTACATCCTAAAATTATTTCTTGTTTTTTTTTTTGTTTGTTTTTTGTTTTATTTTGGCAAAGTTATGGATTTGACAATATCACAACATTATCATAAAACATAAATTCATGTAAAATCTTTAAATAAAATTCTCAACTTGTTGTTGTAAGTGGTGACTTTTGTAGAATTTCTTGTTTTGATTGTAAAAATCAAACTTAATTTTTTAAAAACTTTATATTGGAATTGTAAGTTGTAAAATATTGACTTTTGCAAAACTGCTAAATTGTTCATTTCAGTGTGTGCTATGAAGCAGCCTAAACTTTAATGTTATGACAATCATACAGACAATCAGAGTTTTCTCTGGTAGGTGTGTAGGTTGGGTTGCTATAGCTACGGAGGTGAGAACATGATGTCATACCTGCACAATACACAGTTCATGCAGTGGATTTAAGAGTGGATTTTCAAGGAGAACATTTGTGCTGTGTAAACTAGACCTGGAAGAGGTCATTTCTTTGGTAAAGGAAACTTCCTTCAGTTGGTAGAAGTGTACGCTAGTTATATTAACTCTAGTAAGTTCATCTGTTTCACGAATATTCAATAAATATGAAAACTGGATGAAAAAAACAGAATAAATATCTCTCATGTCTCATCAGCAATGAGAAGCTGAAGGTAAAAGTAAGAAAATTTGCATTTGGTAGATTATTTCTTTTTTATAACAATGCTGTTTTGGTTAAAAACCTTATGAAAAGCTGTTTATTTCCATTTTAAATATGTCACATCTGGAAGGCTCATGTAGATGTGATGACAGATTTACCAGATCTTCTCTGCCAAACCCAAATAGCTTAATTTCTTCTTTTGCTAAAGATAAATGTAGATAGTTATTTGAATTTTGATAAAACAACATGACTGGACGTGCCTCCGACTTCTGCTCAGTACCACCTTCATGGAGTCCTCCTTCAACCTCCTCCCCCTTTCTCAAGAACCTGAGACCAGCAGCAAAGCCTGATGTGAACATTTGATTGTGTGGCTCCAAGCAGGTCAGCTGGCAGCGCTCCTTCCTCAGCAGCTGCTGTGTCTCCTGGATAAATAAAGCTTGTAATTCCCCTGTAATCCACCAGGATCCAGTTTCTGTCCTCTCGTCTGCCTCCGTCCTTAACCTGAACGTCAGCGGTGTTGAGTGCTACCAACACCTTCCACACGCTTGAGTTCACTGCACACTAAATACAGTTACATCTTTGATGTCAACACTTCTTTAAACTCTGACTCTCTTAATATTGTTCTGAGTTTTCCTCTTCTTCTTTTTCTTATCTTATCTTTCTATTCTGCTGCCTTGTGTTAACTGAGTCATACCTTGCGCAGTAGATTTTAGCTTTTAACTTCTCAGGTTTCACAGATATTCAAAGATGCATTGTAAATGCTGGATGCATTTACATTATTTTGGTTCAGTAGATTCTTTCAAACCAAACCAACATCTTACAGCGGACTGAGGACTCTGATGACCCACAGTAATGAGGGACGGGTCATTGATTTACATGACTTCAACAGTTTATAGGATCAAAACTCCCCATCAGTCTGTTCAAACTGATTATTCTTTCTGGTTTTAAGGTGAAAAGGAAGCCCATTTTCTTTGATTCAAGTCTTTGAGAGTTCCCGTGACCTGGATGGCAGAGTCTACACCAGCGTGTAGCCCGCACTTCTGCGCATCACATGATGATCTAAAGTTGAGCTATTATAAATATAATGTGGTGGCAGGTTTTAGCTGTTCTCCACTGAATCTGCTGATGTGAATGCAGAATTTTCTCTTCGTCCTGTTGTTGTTGTTGTTTTGTGCAGCTGAGCAGCCTTCCAGCAGAGATCGGACGGTTGAGGAGACTTCGAGTTTTATTCGTCTACAGAAACAGACTGACTGAAGTTCCTGAGGAGCTGGGGTCCTGCACACAACTAGAGGTAGCGTGGAAAGTTGCTGCTGATTTATATTAACAGGTTTTTTTTCTGACCTGTAGGAACCAGCAGTATCATTAAGTCATAAAGACACATAAACAGATTTGCATGTTTTGTCATTTTTATTTATTTATTTTTTGTAATTTTGTCATTGCTCAGTTTAATATAAATGTGATGATTAGGACTAAATATAATCATTAGAACCAGGAAACAGAAAGATTTAATCACACCTTGAAATCAATCTAATAAAGTCAGAAGCAGGACATTTTCAAACCATAAACACCACCATCTAGTGGCAGAATCATGTCACTACCTCACATAGTCATGAGTCAAAGAAGTCAGACAACCAAAAACTTTTCTTATCTTCTGACTCTGTTGCCAGTAAAGTTAGACTCTCAGTCATTTCTTAAAATGCGTGTTAAAAACAAATTCAAGTTTGCTGTTGGCTCCTATCAGGACATGTTGCTGTCTCTATCAGGTCTGTTACCTAATCCTACAAAACCTTTTGCATCAAAGAGTTTTGTTGATGCAGAGGAATATTGTTGTTTTTTTTGCATCCAGCTTCATATCAAGCCATTTTTGCTTCACCCCTTGAATGAATGAGCTGCATTAGTCACCTCTTTCCAGGTCCCGTTCTCCATGAATCAAGGGTGGGTTTTTAGTCAGGAGCCGTTTTAACGGCTCACCGATTTACTATAAATAAATGATGAGCTGGTGCACAAGAAGAAAAGGTTTGATGCGGTATTTACTGTGATCTATCACAGGGAGAACTTTCAAAAGGATGGAGAGAAGACAGTTGAATGTCCTTCATCTCTGTTTCAGGTGCTCAGTTTGGCCAACAACCAGCTGTCCTCACTGCCGGCTTCTCTCTCCAATCTGACCCGACTGAGGAAACTAAACCTCAGTCACAACCTCATCGCTCACGTCCCAGGCTGCGTCTACAACATGAAAGCTCTGGTACGTCCTCATTGGCCAGATACTCACCGAGCGCAAACACACATCTCAGTATTTGTACGTGGATTGACATCAACATGAGGACTGTTCTTGGTGGACTACTTCCTGTTTGATAGAAATCTCTGCCGTGACAGGCATGTCAACATCTGCAAAGTCAGAGCTTGAACTCTGTTACCTGATCTGACCTATACCAGCTGATGATGCCTTCATTTATCAAAGAGTTCATCTATCCGACTGTCACTTGCCTCCTCAGGTCTTCTTAGATCTGGCCTGCAACCGTCTGGAGAACCTGGCGGAAAACATCCAGGCTCTGGTGGAGCTCAAGATCCTCATCGCAGAAGGAAACAGCCTCCACTCTCTTCCCAGGGCGCTCTGCTTCCTCACCAGGTAACTGCAATTCTCTTCACTTCACTTCACTTTATTATATATATGTGTGTGTATATATATATATATATGTGTATATATGAGAGGCAGTATTTCTACATACATGTATATCTAAGCAAATCCTAAATCTATTCTTGATGACACTGAATTTCAGTGTTTTCTGATAGTTTATTCTATGCACATAGAGACAGTCAACACAGACAGTTGTGGGTTATTGACACAAAGACGTTGCATTTTGTTTTGTACATGAGGGGAAAAGTTAAAATTAGAGACACAATAAGCTTAGAGTACCTCAGTTTCTGAGCTCACTTTTTTCCCAAAAGGAAGTTACTGCAGTAACTGTGAGTCAGTAATTTGGTCTCTTCAAAGATTATTGTCGATGGTTCCAGCTGTGCTCAGGAAGCATCTCCTGTAGTGGTCTGTGTTGCAGCAGATCTGAAGAATCCTCTGACTGAAGACACTCTTCTCTGCTGCTGAATCACTGATGTGTAGAGGATGTTCAGGGTTGTCCGTGATGTTTTTCATTTTATGAGGTATCCTCTTTTCCAATCAGCTCCAGAACAGAACCAACCCTCTTAATCAGTTTGTTCAATTTCTTTAAGTCTCTGGCTCTGATGCTGCTCCCCCAACAGATGACTCTCCACAACAGAATTATAAAAGATTTGCAACATCTGGCTGCAAATATTGAAGGACCTAGGCTTTCTCAAGAAGTAAAGTTTGCTGCGTCCCTTCTTGTAAACAGCATTAGTGTTGTGTCTCCAGTCCAGTCTGTTGTCCAGGTGAACACTAAGGTATTTATAGTCCTCCACCATCTCCATTTATTCTTCTAATGATGGAAGTACTGTTTGACATAAACATGGTTCTCCTAAAATCCTCAATCATCTTGTTTGTTTTGTTCACATTTAAGATGAGATGATTGTTCCCACATCATGCCACAAAGAG
>JBAMYA010044040.1:0-12809 GCA_037176975.1 Arrhamphus sclerolepis | reverse complement strand
GAGGTAGATTTTGAAGAGTTATCTCTATATTTTGATCCGTGTGACCTGCAAAAAACAAAGAGAGAGAGAGAGAGAGAGAAACGTTTTCTTTGCAGTTTGCAAAATATTGCTTATTTGAATCACCGGGAATTACACCTCATGCAAATGGAAAATCGTTTCACCGTTTAGTTCTTGTCCCTGAGCTTCACCTATGAAAATCTCCTGAGGTTGTCCTGCTTTTGGTTCAAAAGAACAAATTAGCCAAACAATATTCAGCACACAGCCAAATGCAACATGACGTTGCTCCTCCTAGAAACATTTATTTCAGTTACCTTAACTGTTTTTTTATTGCCTCCTTCCGTCTTCACAGTTACCACAGTATGACATTTACAGTTGTTTCTTTTTCCAGTAATTTGGAGAAACGTCTGTTGTTAAAATGCATGTCATATTTATTTGCATACATTTGCAAAAGAATATCTAGAGCACAATTTATGATTAAAAGATTCAGGAGAAATTTGTGTTTGCCAGGGACATGGATGAAAATCAAATTTGCATTAAAAATAGACATTATTGTGTAATGGACACTGTCACACACCCACACCCTGTCCACACTGCTGTCCACAAATGCGGGTTAAAGCTCTTTCAGATGTATATGGACTGTCGCTAAAAGGAGAGGGGATGCTGCATAGTGCAGATCATTGAATTTTGACTTCTTTCACTGTCCTTAAAGTGTTTCAGTAAATATATGGAGACACAGAACAGCTTGTCTTGAAACATGAAGGCAGCTGTAACTGGCCCAGTCTGTGAATGTCCCAACTGTATGTGCATTATGTTTGTGCCTGTGCACATTCCTTTCCTACAACTGTGCACTTTAGTCCTCACACACACACACTTAAACAGCTACTTAAACACAAGTGGGCACTTTCATACACGTATAAAGGAACACACACACTCGGAGATAGCGATCACACACCAGATCTCCATCCCGCCTTCGTGCCATTAGGCTGCCAGCCAACCACTGACCACTTTCCATAGAAATCACAAATGTTCCCAGACGCAGCTGAGAAATGGCACGTAGCACAGTTCTGATGTTTTTTCCAAAAAACGTCTCCATCTTGGTTCACCCCACACACATACACACTGTCTTACCTACAACTCCAAGTTTAGTTGTTTCTTTGTTTTATCTTTTAAGGACAGGATGCACAAATATGTGGGAATTTTTGAATTAATAAAATCGTTTTCACATATTTACTCACTGAGGGGCACCTGGGATACCTCTTCGTCACACTTCTACCTTAATGTCAGTGTCAATATCTACGTTCTCATGGAAGCTGTCAGCTCTGTGTTTCTGCTGGAATATGAAACCTATAATTACAGTAGAAATCTTCTCACTGAAGCGGCATTAACTTAGCGTGCTGTTGATGGACTGCTGGCCTCATAAATGTGCTCCACATGTTCACTTTCAGCTTTCATCTATGGTGAAACACGAGCTCAGGTAATTAATAAACTGGAGGAATTACAATTTGGTGGCTATCAAATTTAAGATGGACCAAATTATCCAATTATAATGAAAACTTTAGTTTTTGGAAATTGTTTTTAATATAACCAGAATTGCTAAAAATAGAAATTGAAGAATTTGGGAGCTTAAAGAGCAATTACAAGTTTATTACAAAATAAAAGCACAATGGGCTGTAATTATAATGGCATTCCATATTTATGGAGTGATAGTTTCATTTTGCGTCTTTGCCACCATGCATGGTAACTTCAAACACACTGTGACTGGAAGAATACTGGAACTCTGGAAGAACAGAGATCCAAGTAAACATCAAATTTTATTCAAAAGTTGGGTGTGAGCTGGGTGATTTCTTTCATTATTAAGGAATAGGGATATTTTTCTCCATGTATTTCAAACCAATTAAACCCATCTGAAATTAAATTTTACTTTATAGAATTAAATATGGCCCATAAAACCACTTCAGCCATCATAAATACACATAACATGCAGGGTAATAATTCCCAGTATGGAAGAGAAAACAATTTCAGTGCCAATACTGTTTTCTCTTTCTTTTTCTTCTTTCACTGTTTGCCAGAGTATTTTCTTTGTGGAGCTTAAGCCCATTTTTATTTTACGGTGCAGTTAAAACCTGTATCCTACAAAAGTACCCGTTCCTGACTGTCTGTAAGTGCTCCGTGAGTCATTCGTTGCAGCTGACAGGTTGCCGGCAGGCAAATTCATGACATTTGAAGCTCAATTTGCAAGCAAACTGGAAACAGAGAAGACACTAATACTCTCAACAGCAACATGATTAATCATCTCTAGCCACAAAAAATAAATGATTGTCATGATGTTCAGCTTAGTATTTTTTTTTTAGATGTTACACATTTGTCATCACATTTTGTCTGTACTGTTCAGATATTTACCTAATAATCTTAGTCAGCCATGTGTTCTCCCAGAAATCTATGCGCTTTAGATCATTTAAGCTTTAAAACTAAATAAATCTGATATAAAATCATATCATCAATATGTTATAAACACTGCCATCTAAGGTACTTTGACTTGTGCAGCCAAATATCTATGCACATATAAAAATCATTAGTCTACATGTAACATTTTCAATATTTATTATTTTATTCCATTATTTTTCTCACATATTGTCAGAATGAGGAAGGACATAAAAGAGAAAATAAATTAATTTAAAGAAAATGTTTTTATCAGTGTTTTTATCAGCTATGGTGTTACTATAAAACTGGCTATTAATGACGACGCATATGTACCATCACATTTGAAGAATGTTGTGCGTCAGGACCTTAACATGTGTAGACACAAAACACCTTTTTTGATAACGTTTAGGAGAAGAGAACTGCTGCTCCATTCTTTTCTGATTTAGAATTGGAGCTACTTCACATTTCTGGCCCTTCTTTGTCATTTTTTTTCATGCTTTTTTTTTTTTTTTTTTTATCATTGTTACACAATACTCCAGCTGTTTGCAGCTGGTAAAAGGCCTGGACTGCAGACAGGCCAGTTCAACACCTGCACTCTACCACGAGGCCTTGCTTTTGTAATGGATGCAGTATTTGTTTTTTATTATTGTTTTACTGATGTCTTCTTTTCACATGTGCAGGATTCTTATTCTGTCCTGTCAGATATGGAGGCTTTTGAAATGAGCGCTGATAACAACCCTGATGGTCCTCAGTTTACTTATTTTTTTCATCTGGAGGATATAATGCCCATGGAGCAATATTAATTTGAAATTGTTTCACAGTTTGTAGACACAGTTAGGTGAATCTCTGTGCCTGTGTACTTCAGAGAGCCTCTGCCTCCCTAAGAAGCTCTTTCTGTACCCAATCATGTCACCGACCTGACAGTTAGCTCCATTAGTTAAATGATGTTCAGCCAAGTGTTTCTCTGTCGTACTATGACTTAATTTTCCACTTGTTGATAAATAGATAGATAGATAGATTGACATACAGACAGATAGATAGAACTCCTAATGTTGGTGGGAAAGTGGCCCTGATTTATGCTTCTGTGTCAAAATGCGTTCAAATGCAAATGTGTGTTGTGTTGATATGGACCACAAGTAAGATGTTTGACTGGTGCTTCTTCAAATCCCTGTCCACTATTTCTTCTTCATCGTTTTTCAAGTTAGGTAGTCGATTGTAGTGTCTGTAAAAATGATTAATGCTGAAGATTTATCAGCACCAACTCATTTAAAATCCCCTTTATTTGCTTCATTGCTATGTCTGCACTACATATAGGAAGTAAACAAAAGGAAACTCAGGACTGCAAGCTACAAAGCTGCAGAAAAGGGACTGAGTGTTGCAACGCCATAGATGGCTCATGGGCCGCGCGTAGCCTGTGTGCATAGCTGCTACGTTGTTATATGCTGGATGGCCAGGTATGGATTTGGACCGTACTTGGCAGATCCGTGGCTGAGTTTAGGCAGCAACGTTCCTCCTGAGGCATCACTGTCATCACTGCAGAAAAAAAAAGTGAAAACATGGACCAAACATTTCTTTTCTCTATGGGTTGAAGCATTTCTACTAGTTTAGTAGTTTGCAAGGTTAAAGTGTGGGCATGTCCAACAGTGTCTACGTTTCTACCTAAGCGCTCAACGTGAGCATCAGTTGGAAGATTTGAAAAGCTGACAGCTGATATTAATCTGTCACTCAAGCCTACGATGGCTAATAAACTCGACCACTGACGGAAGGTAACATTCCGTGCGTACTCAGACCTTTTGTTGTGGTGTGTTAACACCGCCGAACCTTTTATTAACAAGGACCAGCTGAATAAAAGGGTCTGTATTTGTGGCTTGTTCCAGTTGTTTCTTTATGGAATCTTGTCAAATATTTCAGCTGAATGTTCCTTTAATTTTGTATATCAGCCAGCTGTTTTCCTCTCACGAATGAGCAACAATAGCTTCCTTTACTGCCAAAGCCTTAAAAACCAATTGCATCTGCTAAAAATTACTGGCAGAGGTTTGTGAACTAAATCCTGTTAGCAAATATAAGTTTAAAAATGTGTGGGATCATTAGCTACCTTGACTTAAGATGGAATTAGAGCAGGTAGTATTAACTAATAATTGCACAAAGACAAAAAGACGGGAGCAAGAGTACTTAAAACAGTAGTAATGCAAATAGTCTGTAAATCTTTAACAACACAGCAAAGATAGTGAAATAAGGTGTCCTAACTCCTTCCCTTTTTTTCATCCTTCAGGTGAAAATATGGTTCCAAAACAAACGATCCAAGTACAAGAAGATCATGAAGAATGGTCCCTGTGGACCTGAAGGAGACCACCTTGCAGCCCCTCCACCATCTTCCTCTTCCCCATGCTCGCTGTGGGACATCAGCATTGCTGCCAAAGGAGCGCCAGTGCACTCAGGGGGATACATGAATAATTTTGGACACTGGTACCCTGGACACCAGCAGGACTCCATGCCGAGGACTCAGATGATGTGACAGGATGCGGTACTTCCAGGACCAATGGTGGATTTATATCAGCAAGCTGAGCTGGAGCTGTAAAGGACTCTGTTTGGAGTCTGAGCCACTTTGGATGTTAAACATGGTATAAATGGTACACATGAACCGCAGTAAATACAGTAAATACTGCAGAGTCATGCCTAGAAAGAAAGAAAGAAAAAAGAAAGAAAGACTTTCCACATGTGCTCAACACTGCAGCCTTGATTACAACTCATAAATAAGAGAGAACACAAAATACCAAACTGAAGCTTTAGTTTCTAAGAAGACAAATATTGTTTTAGCTATTAATCAAAAGTTTAAAACAGTTATGAATCATCTTTTTTTTTTTTTTAAATGCTTGATAAACTTACAACAGATTGTTCAAAATCCCGTCCTGCATTGCTGATTTTGGACATTTCTTCTGCCTTTTGGGGGTGGTTAAAATGGGACAGAGCAAATGTAACAAGAATGGTAATCTGGGGCTTCCTGATGATTTTTTTAATGAACTTTACTCATTCATGGAATCGGTTGATTTTCCAAATATTAGACACATTAGAGAACAAAATAAAATGAAAGCTTTTTTGACCTTAAAGTGCAGTAATGTGTTGGAGTAACTGTCAGTCAGTGATTTGGTCTCATTTAATCTCATTTAATTAAAACCATCGCAGCTGTGTGTCTGTGTTTTATGCCTATTTTCTGTGATAATGATCTTTTAAAAAACAAAATGAATTGGTTGACGTTCAGGTTGACAGGTGTCCTGGTGTAAATCTTGGTAAATACAGATCAGCCACAACCTTCAAACTCTGATATTGTTTCCAAAACAGTTTAGGGGAAATTAACAGATTTTATATTTTATTTTTTTATCCTTTGTTTTCTAAAGTTTTGGAGGGATCTGACAGTTTATTATTTCTAACTATGGTCAGTTGTTTTTTGTTTTTTTTGTTGTTTTTTTTTATTTCTGTCAGTTTAAATAAATCAATACAACACTATTTCTCGCCTCCCCTCTTGAAATATTGTGATGTGTGATTTTATGTCTCCAGCTGTTTACAGTCTTATATAAAGGCCATGATGTGCTGAGTGGAAAAATTTCCACAACCTCTTAAACAACAAACTGATTGGTGAAGATCTATGAGCTATACAGAATACGCTTTGTTATCTGAAATAAATAAAATCCAGTGATGTTTGCCATTCTACTTGATTTCATTTATTTACCTTCCATCTAACAGCATGCATCATTTTTCTTTGTGCACTTTCAACAAACAATATGAAATGCAGGAATCTGAAATGTATTGCTAAAATAATATTTTCCTCGTCAGTGTAAGGTCTTTGTGCGCCCTGGTAGCCTGAAGCCATTTTCTCTCAAGTCGTAAATCAGAAGAAGCAGGTCACGTCTTTCGCACCCACACACATCTGGAAACGCAAAAGGAGTTGTCAAACATCGTCAATGATTTTTAAAAATGACCATGTCAATTATAGGTAATTTAGGACACAGCTTGTTAAATAAAGCTTTCACTCTGATGCTGTAATTATCTGTAATTGTCAGTCAAGAGAATATCCCTCTGCTTCAGGCCCCGGAGGAAAAGACGAGGAAGTGGTGTATTTCTTAAAACTGGATTATTGAGGGCTAATCCTTTCAGCAAATTGATCTGTTGAATGAATATTTCATTTGATAATCCCAAAGGTTAGTATTCTTTTTCTTCTTTCTTTAATGTATTAATTTACAAATTTATTTATGTATATGTACATATATATATATGTACATATATATATATATATATATATATACACACGCACACACATATATACATATATATACATATATGTACATGTAATCATTAATGTTAAAGGCTGAATGTATCTGCCACAAATATGCAGATATGAAGTTTTCCGAGTTTTACAGCACAGTCATGTCTTGATCTGTAATTCCTCAAAATAGCTACCTTTTGCTTTGATCACAGCTGTGCAAACTCTGACCACCCTAGCAGCGAGCTGTTCAAGGTAACTGTGCGCCCGTTGATCCCCAGTTTGAAGGCATTCCCAAGGCAGCTGTGGATTTGTGGGCTGCATGTACGAAGCCTTGGAGCTCATCTCGGCTTGTCCTTCTCCTCAGTTAGACTCAGAAGATCTTTAATTTTGACTTCTCTGTCTATAAGACAGTGTTCCAGTAATCCTCAGACCTGTGTATGTGTCCCATTTCCGTCTTTTCTACTTGTTTTGGGGAGTGATTTCTTTCCTGAAACCTACTTCCTTGCAAGCCTCCTACCTGGATCCGCAGATAGCTGCTGGTGTAAACACTGCTATTAGAGGTGTGTTATTAGGTTAAGCTGTCAGTAGGAGGAAAAGGTCTGCCACAACACATGGAAGAACTTATCTTTTGCCGAGCAAGTTACACTGGGCCTCTAACTGTTGGGCAGGTCAGAGTGTGATTGATGCTGAGTGAACTTTTCTGAACTTGTCTCAGAACTTTGACTGGTCAAAAGCTGTGCGGGACACGGCTGCTGACAGTTGGGTTAGCATAATTCAGTTTGCCCTTGTTCTTTTTGCCATCACACTTGGTCTTAGTTTTTCTCCTGATTCAGTTCCTTTCACCTTCTTCTCTAAATAAGTATGTTTCTCTTAAGACAGACATTGTTTCTTGCTGGAGAGAGGTTTTGTTTAACTGTTGTAAGAAATTTGCGCCACCTATTAAACCTTGCTGCTTTGTCATTAGCACCTGTGGTTCAGACCACAAATAAGTGTCGGGTTGATCTCAGTTTCTGTGTCCTCAAACAAATCAGAACTGTTAATAATAGTCAAATTAGCTGAATATTCACTCGACTAATGTGAGTATCAGCCGTGTTGAACTCAGGGTAGCTCAGAATGTGACTTCAGGAGGTCTTCTGGTTGAAATTTCTATTTTGGAACTCAAATCTTAGAGTCTAAATAGCTTCTTTAGACATTTGTGTCATCCCATATGCTAGTTGTTTTTATAACTTATCCTTTATTTGGGCCCATAAAAAAGTTACCTTTCATTCATAGTGTCCATTTTGATGGGTGGCTGAAGAGTCACCGCTACTAATCAGAATTCACCTTCCACTTCACATGCACATTCTGTATGTAGACATTTTGGTCCAAGTTGAAAGTTTGAAACCAGAACACCCCCTGAAGTCAGATAACTTCACCTTCCTCAACCTCAGAATCCAGCATAGCTGCTACTCACATGAACAGGACTTTTTAAAAGTGGACATGTTGCTATGCTTTTTGCATGTGCTAAATAATGCTGGCACACCACAGTTATGAATTAGTAGTTTTCATGACTGGATTTTGTGATTTGAATTCAGTAAAAACATGTTTGACATCATTCTGAGCTCAAACTTCCAGTTCATGAGGTAAGTGGCATGCATCATATCTGATGTCACATTTCAATAAGATTCATCAGCGAGTACAGCTGTGTGTAAAAAACTTAAAATGTTGCAGTTTTGTTGGCATTGTCCTACAGCACAGCTAAGTTAACCACATGCTAATCAACAGTGCAGCTGGCCCAAGGTGTTGCCCATGCTCAAAACTACCAAACACACTGTCAGCACACAAGACCACTCTCTTGCTGTTTTTAAATGTCAGAACATGAAAAGGCTCCATTCATACAATCAATAAAAGACACTGCTCATCTTTGGTTGTCCCCGTGTCTCTTTCAGCTCTCGACCCCTCATGATGCAATAAAATACATTTTCTCTTCTCTCATTTCTTATAAAGATTTATCAAACTGCTTTGGATAGCACAGAGGTTATCCCATATCCTTGCTGGTTTTGGTGCCCTGAACAATCATCAGGTGTTCCTGTTTTATCAGCTCTTAGTTCCCTGAATTGGTTGCCAAACAATATAACAGAAAGACACAGAGAGAAGCAAGTCGTCTTCACTGAGCTAAAACAAATGAATGAGATGTATTTTTACAGATGCAGCAGACCTCTATTTGTTTTCAAGCTTCAAAATCCAAAATATTCTGAAACCATGTTGTCAGAATTTTACCTGAACGCTTTTATTTTGATATCTGTAATTAATGGATTAGATCTTTATCAGCAAAATTATCAATTAAATTACAGCACTAATATGCAGTTAGGAAAAAAGGCAGTTACTTAATCCAAAGATTCACATATTACCCTTAAAAGTCTGAATATTCTAGAAAACCAAACCACACTTAGTGATGAGTTTTGATTATTTGATCATTTCTGTAGATACGTGTTCACATCTTGAAACAATGCTGGCAGAGAGCTTTGATACGAGCTTTCAACGACAATTTAATGGTTGAAAAACAAAAAGGAAATGTTGGTTTTATGTATTGTTTTAAGTATAAACCGTTACAAAGTAGCTACTGACAGACTGCACTGGTTGTGCTGGGAGCTGCTGGGTGTGTGTATGAATAAAAGAGGGTTGATGGAGAGACGGGGGAAACTGGTGCGGAGCATGGAGAGGATTTTTTTGTTTTTTTATATTTCCAATTCACTTCTCTGAGATCAGTTAACATAATAATCATCCTATTTAATAAAATGATAGGCATGTTTACCATCATATTTGGGGGGAGGGACTATTTCTCTTTTTCCCCATAATTGTGGGGTCCTGACCCCAGTCCTCTACTGATTTTCACCTTGTGCAATAAAATGTCATTAAGAGCAATGCTTGACCTTGGACACGTTTTAAAAAAAAAAGATTTGATGAAAAACAGGATGACAGTGACTTTTAGAAGGGCTATATTTAGCTTATTTGTAAATTTGGGGTTATGACTCAACTCTGCCATCATTTTTCAGAAGCAAAGGAACCAATACATGTATGTCCTCGTGCATGGACACACCTAGAAATCATTAGCTTTAATCCGTTTAATGCTTCATCAGTTGTAAAAATATTTAAACTTCCCCTCTTAAATCCGATTTACAAACTGGTTCTTCTTTTTGTCACGAAGGGTTTTGAATGGAGCCGTTTTAATTGAAGCTTGCAGACTAATAATTGCAAATGTGCCCATGTAGAACCCCAAATCAGGAAAAGTTGGTAAAATTTGGAAAATGCAGAAAACTAATGACTTCACTTTTGTTTATATTTAAATTGACTTTTATTACTTTGCAGGCAGTATCAATTCAAGATATTTTATGGCAGTAATACATATATGTAATTTTTGCCTTGAATGTTTGCATTTTATGTTATGTTGTTTTGTTTTATTTTACTTTCTTTTCTTTTGCTTTCTTTTCTTTTGTTTTGTATCAGGCATATAGTTAACCAAATACAAAATTTACATGAACAAACATGTAATATAATCTCTCTAGTTTTATTTGTTTTGTTATTTAGTTTCTAGTTTGTTTGTTTTTTTATATATAACTTTGCTTGAGAGCAGGAAGGCATTCTGTACTGTATTTATACCATCACTGCCCTTTTCACGTCATTTTGAACAATCAAACAGAGTAGTCTTTCATTTCAGGACATGAAGTTACTTCACTGCTCTTTGACAGTAAACCACTTTATGCACAGTTGGTCTCACCCTGGAAAGTTTCTTCCTCTTCCTCCTAAATCTAGCTGAGACAGTTGACTGCTGTCTTTTCAATGGGAAACACTTTCAGGGGAACTTGTGCACTTTTGCCACATTATCAGAAGCAAGCAGACAGTACTAAACTCATTTACAATACAGGGAAATCCTGCACTGTGCAGGTCACTCAGAATTTTGATTTTAAATTTGTTTTCTCTTTTCTTTCTTTTTGTTTTCTTTCCTCTGTGGGTCAGACATGTCTACTAAAGAAGAAAAGAAAAAGACCACACACTGGAATTTTTAGAGGCTCCTGGCTTATTTAATCTGCTCCTGTGAGCAGCAGCATCCAGCATCCTGTTGCCTCTGGCAGAGTTCACACCAGACAGTTTTATAGAATACTTCAGACACATCATATTGTCCTAATGAAGTACTTGAAGCCTGTTGGGGGCTCAGGGAACATGGAAACAAAAACAGTGTCTGCTGAAGAGGGGCAAAATGTGAACAACAGCAAAACACACTGAAAAGCAAAAGGGCCACACTGCGTGACAAAGACGCACCCGAAACTTGAAAATATTTCAGCTCACGCGAGGTTTCTATTTTTAATGAGAAAAAAAAGGTTATTCTAAAAGATGCATCATGATAATTTGTTTACATCACAGTTTCTTTGTCTTTTGCTTAAATGCCACTAGTTAGATAATTCTTTTCTACAGTTTCCCCGGTACTACTGCGAGAAACTGTATGGGCAAGACAAGTTGTAACACAACGCATTTTTCGCCATCTCTGGCTTCCATTGTTTTACTGAGTTTCTGCCCGACAGCTGCTGTCAGTCAAACACAAACAGCAGAGGCTGTACTTCAAACGCTGAAAAATGATTGGCAGCTCTGGTCTGGTGCGGTCTGGTCTGGCCTTACAATCGTACCATGTCTTTTGATGTTGTGGGGTTTTGTTATAAAACATAATAAAAATCATGTGATTCTAGTAGGTCTTATGTCATGCAACCTCAGACAAACAACATATAACTTTTTTCTCCAAAAGATTAAAAGAAGATCATGTTGACAATATTGAGCACCCCCTCACTTCTTCTATGGTGTTTAAGGTGGTACGTTGCAGCCAGGTGTTTCAGATTCTATAAACTGATCATCAGCAGGTGTGCAGATCTTACATAAAGCAGACCTTTTGATATTTTGGTGGTCTGGACGATTCAGATGAGTGTTAACATAATGCCAAGTAAAATGGTCCTAGAGAAGCAACTGTTTCAGCACATCAGTCTGGAATGGGTTATAAAACCACTTCCAAACATTTTATAATTCAACATCCTACAGTGAGAATGATTATTCACAAGTGGAAAGCATTCAAACTGGTCTTCCAGGAGTGGACATACCAACAAATTTAGCCCTTTGCCACACCGTGTGATGCTCAGGGAAATACAAAGAAACCCCATGAGCTACATCTCAAACCTACCAGGCCTAACTGAGCTTGTTAAATGCTCTATGACAACAATTAGAAGAAGACTGAATAAGTACAATTCTTTTGGATGGGTTGCCAGGAGAAATAATTTTATGTCTAAAAAGAAGATGGAAGCATGGCTGAGGTTCAGAAAATTGAATCTGATAAACCACAAAACTTCTGGAACAATGTCGTGTGGACAGATGAGACCAAACTGGAGTTGTTTCTCCATAATAAGCAGTGACATGCTTAGCAAAAACCAAATACAGCATATCAGCAGAAACACCTCAAAGTCACTGGCAAGCACAACAGTGAAGGGTGATAAATTAGAGTTGTTTTGTAGCCACAGGACCAGGGAACCTTGGCGTTATTCAGTTGATCATGCAATGAGACAATGAATCAAAGCACATCAGAATGGCTGAGAAACAAACTGAAGGTTTTGGACTGAGACAGACCAAGTCCAGCCCAACCTGCTGTGGTGGGACCTTAACAGAGCTGTGCATGAATGAATACTGAAAATCCTCCATAAACTGAAAAAAATGTTGTAAAGAAGTATGGATCCAAATATCTCCACAACAATGTGAGAGACTGATGACATCATACAGGATCTGACTGGTTCCAGTTTTTGCTGTGTGACAGCACGAGAGGCAAGGCACACAGGGAGGCAGTTCAAGAAGTGCAAGGACAAATCAAGTTGAATCAAATCTTTCGGTTTAATGACAAAATGGTAGGGGGAACAGAAAAAGTGCTTCAATTGCAAAGGATCAACCAAGGAGCAAAAAGGGGTGAACATAAGAGTCTCATAGGTGGGCTAAACTCTGAACTTAAAATGAGGTCTCCAGCAGTTATCCTCTTCTTAACAAAAAAGCACAGTCTTACTGATAGTCCATGTTAGAGCTCCAAAAGTCCAAGGCAACAATCCTACTCCAGCCGCAACAA
>JBAMYA010044039.1:0-12809 GCA_037176975.1 Arrhamphus sclerolepis | reverse complement strand
ACCCACCTCCATAACAGTAGCATCCTTGCTCCCAGATAACAACAGCTCTGCCCTGACCTTGGTACACTTAAACTCCTCTGTCAAACTAGATATTGGCAGTTACAATATTGGTTTTCCATATAATGCTATACTGCTTAGACAGAAGTCAGATTTCATATTTCAGGAGTTCCATCTGCACTGATGGGTCCCATGTGGGTTGGTCTGCAGGTTCCATACATGTAAAATCTTTCTCAATCGTTTCCTAAATCCTGACTTTCTGACATAAACCAGCTGCTCTCCACCTCAGTTATTCTACTTTTTGATGCCAGAAGTGAATCAAACATTTCCTAAGAAATGTTCCAGTTTGAATTTTATGGTCATCTTTAAATGCTCTCATGGACCAGATAACATGAAGTCGTAGGCCGAATCTGGCCCGCAGGCCTTGAGTTTAACATCGCTGCTCTATACTAACCAGGAGTCAGTGTTTTAAATGTTAAAGAGGATGCAGGAGGCAGGATTTTTATCTTTCCTGATCTCCTAGTTTTTCTTTCAGAAACATAAAGCTGCCAGAACAACTGAAAGAAGAGCTAATGAGGGACAGAGTGAAGGTGAATTATTAAGGAGAGGAGAAGCTGAGAGGGAGGATGTTGATTGATTCTGTCTGGCTGACACACAACACTGAACTATTCCTGGATGCCGAAGCTGGACTGTTAACACTCTCCAACCACAGACATGAAGTTGCTGCTGCAGCAATGCTGAGTTCAAGTTCAGAAACTGTTAGATTGCTAAACCAGATTCAGGGAGACTTGAGTTACTGTTTTGATTACCAATGCTGCTTTAAAATTCTCTGCAATACATAAAACCTGATGTTCTACATGGATAACGGCTCGACTCAGTTTTGTCTTAAGAGGCTGAAGCCTTGTATATCCACTTACCAGATACCGCGGGCGTCAGGCCAGTCCCGGGCCATGCCAGCGCACGTCAAGAGGGGGGACACGGGTTTATCGAACAGGAAGTGGTCCTGTTACACACAGACGCAACACGTGCACAGCTTAGACGGGCCTTTTGGACTATTTCAGACCTGTTCTGCAAAAACATTGCTCCAGAAAAAGCTACCACTCTAACATTTTCATTCACTTAAAGGCTTTCTGTAACTGATGAAACCAAGAAATTAAAGGGTTATTTTCTGAAAGTCTGGAGTCATTGTCACGTCTTTTTGGTTTCAAAGTTCTCCAACATTCTCTCCTGTGAACAGGTCACTCTAGGCTGACCAGTCCAGTATCTGGATCTTTGTCTTCCACAGTCATGTCCTTCTAATATGTCCAGAATGTGGTTTTTCATTGTCTTGTTGAAACATTCATGATGATGTCCAACCTACAGCGATTACACCAATTTCTCTAAAAAAAAAAAAAAAAAAAAAAAAGAAATCTGGAATGCTGATTGGGAACACAAATCAGAGCATCATCTGCATATAAACGGTTGTTTGTATTATTTAACACCAGATAACATTGAGTGGGAGCATGTAGAATTAAAGCAGCAGAAGTCCTCAAACAGAGCCTTGTGATACTCCTCAGTTAGTACAATCATGTTTCCATGGTGATGGTCAATCCCAGCCTCCAAGTCCAGAGACGTCAACGCCGTTGTCCTGTTGACAAAGGTTTGTGCAGTAGTCCTTGTCCAGGTGATTCAATTAGATGGTTCTTGAAGCTGGGACCAGTCTGAGGGGCCGTCTCTCTTGTCCTTTACACACTGAAATTCCTCCAGATTCCTGGAATAGTTTAATAAAATTCTGCACTACAGAAGAAAAAAATGAAAATCCTTTCTGATCTTTCTTTCCCAAGAATGTCTTATTAGTGTGGAGATCTTTACTGTGTTGTTTTATGGTTCACTGTTTGAACCACATTGTTTCTTGTACCGCCACTTGTCCCTTTCGACTCTGTCCTGTGCTTGATTGCGCACTTTGGATTGACATGCACATTTTTATCCTCTTTTCTCACTACACCAGCAGGCTCACAGACAGTTTTGACTGTTTTGTCTTGTTTTTAAAAAAAATATCTATATTTATATTAATATTTTTTAATGCAGATCTTCTGTTCATTTCTGCTCCTGAAGAACTCATCCTTTCATGGACGCTGCGTTTGAACCAAATCAGCATGATAATCACCTGTTCACATCAACTGTTAATTGATTAATCTTTTTTTTTTTTTACAAACACTAAATTGCTCAATACAAACATTTCTAGAATGTGTTGCAGGTCTGAAACCCAAAGATGGACAGTTGCTGTGGACTCACGTCAATGAGCTGCTGTTGCTCCTTGTCCGTCATCTGGGTCAGGCTGTAGTACCTCCCGGCCAGATCCTCCGTCAGGCCGGCAAGGGCATCCACCACCACCCTCTCCACCTCACGGCGCTCTGCCCGGGTGCAGGCGGGGGGCAGGCTCAGCCCCCGGATGCTGCGGCCCGTCCTCACTCTGGACGACAGCACGTAGCGCTCGTCAAACATGCCTGACTGGATCTGGAACAAAGACGTGAAGGTGAAACCTCACGTTTCCATTATCATGAACTGGTGGCCCACTACTGGTGGCACTACCAGTACCACCAGTACTACACAGATTGGTCTCAGGTACCTTGCTGGCATCCAGGTCGGTGGGGTGTTTCATGTTGCAGGGGTCGTAGCCATTATGCCGCTCTTTGATGACAGGATCCAGCAGGTCTGCAAATACCTGAAATAAAGAAAGGAGTTTTCAGAATTCACAGCGGTAGGACCCAACATCACTATGGTAGGACCCAACATCACCATGGTAGGACCCAACATCACCATTATGGTAGGACCCAACATCACCATCATGGTAGGACCCAACACCATCATGGTAGGACCCAACATCACCATCATGGTAGGACCCAACACCATCATGATAGGACCCAACATCACCATCATGGTAGGACCCAACATCACCATTATGGTAGGACCCAACATCACCATCATGGTAGGACCCAACATCACCATTATGGTAGGGCCCAACACCATCATGGTAGGACCCAACATCACCATCATGGTAGGACCCAACATCACCATCATGGTAGGGCCCAACACCATCATGGTAGGACCCAACACCATCATGGTAGTTCAGCAGCTTCAGTGGACTTACCTATAAGTGGACTTTTATAAATCCTTATTTTCTTTAATAGTTTCTGACTGTAGTGCACTTTACTTGCAGTTTTGTATTACATAGTGAAAAAGAATGAATTTGTGAATTGTTGTTGTATCTAGATGTGTGATTTCCTCCGCTGTCTCTTCACGTGTACTCTAACTGTACCTGAAGGATGGGTGGATGTTTGCAGCAGGAAGAAAAAGGGAAGTCACAGTAAATGTTTGTTATTTAATAACAACACCTCCACATGGAACCATCATATTTGACAGAAGCAGCTCAAAGTTTTCAATTTGATGTAGATTCTTGAACTTTCACATTTAAACTGTGGTTGTCTTGATCTCCAGATGTCATCAGACTAAAGCTACTGCCAGAAGTCCACAGCATTTCTCTGCCCTCTAATTAAAGTCAGCAGCTAAAATGAAAACATTTCTGGATTCTCATTATAGTTAGATGACACAATGACAAATCCCAAGAGAGGTGTCCCATCTTCAGATGCTGCCAGTGTCATTAGTCAAATGGAGGATTTAGTCTGTGTGCAATTATTCATTCATTTTGACTAAAATAAACAAAAACTACAGCTTTCAACAGTATGTACAATAATAGGCTAAAATAGTAAAGCATAAAAAAGTTAAAAACAAAGAATAAAATGAATAAAAACAAGACAAAATAAAAACAAAACAAAAAATCAAAAGTAAAATAAACTAAAATAAAACAAGACAAAAAAAGCAAATTAAAATAAAATAACACACACACACACAAACTTAAATTAAATTAAAATAAAATAAAATAATTCACTGTATTTTAAAGAAAAAACTGCTGGTTTCTGATGTTGCTCATAATGTCAAACTCTAGTTATTTTCAAAAGAATGTGATGGTAGCAGATCACATTAGTCTAATAGTATAGATCTAAATAGTATTGGGTAAAAATAACCTCAGACCACCTACATCATCTAACCCTTTTCACCTTGTCATTATTTATTTAACTACAATGAAAATAAATATGAAAACAAAAATCAGATGGTCAGTCAAGTAACCCCTTTACTGATTTCAGAGGACATGATGCAGCCAGTTATTAACTGGACGACCACTAAGTCTTCTCCAGAATATTCTAGAGATGAATGTGAGTCCATCTGCCTGACAGCTGATTGGCTGAACGTGGGTCATGTGACAAGGAGTGATCCAAACACAGCAGCAGGTCTACATCAGGATGACTTAATCAGAAAAGAATCAACGTTCTAGAATGTTCCGGTCAGATCAGTCCAGACCTGAACCTGACTGAACCGTAAAACTACATCTAAAAGCAAACAGACGTCTGACCTCGTAGGACTCCTCGTCTCCCGCTACCATGCCAACCGTCTTGATGAAGGGATGTCCAGGGTTGTCCACGCCAGTCTGGATGGCCTGGTCCAGCGTGAAGCCGTTGGGTGTGGCCTTGTCACAGAGCTTGGCGTAGATGGCAGGTGTCAGGTTACTTGCCATGCAGTTGTTGTGTTTGCGAAGATCAGGATACTCCGCGCTGAAGCAAAAATAGAGACAGAAAAAAAGTCAGGATTGATTTAAACACGAAAGATTTAACTGAGATCCTTTCACCTGAACACAAGCAGGTATGTCAGACCTGCGGAGACCGGAGAGTTCCTCTACCGACCACTAGAGGCTGCAGTTCCTGTGGGTTCTACTTAATGGTTTTGGATTCATTAGGCAGATTTAAACTTTAGTTTTTAACATTGACCATGGTGTTGCCCCACCCCCTCTTACCTATTAACCGTTAACAACCACATGGGGGCTTTATGGTCTTTGAGCATCTTGTTTTGGGGACACCAGAATCACACTATGATTTATTTTCTTTGGAGCTTAATTATGAAGATTGACAGATGGAGTTCATTTAATGAATCTGGAAGTTATTCAGCTTCAAAGCACATAAATACACTATTTTACCGTTTGGACTTTTTAAATGATTCTCTTAATCAATGAAAGAAACTCAGGTGATAACAGATGTCGCTGAGATCTGATGCTGATGAACGATGCAGATAAGACTCAGATCTGTTAATCAATAAAGACACTGGAGAGCCAATAAAGCTCCAATAAAACATTAAAACCTGCTCAGGGAATCACAGCAAATGTGCTCCAGTAACAATGTGAATATTGAACAATAAAATACACAGACGATAAGAAATGTTAGGCAAACTGAGAGTCAGCAAATTTTTAATATAAATAACTCTTAATGATGTTTAACCAAAACTGCTGCAGCAATAAATGAAGATCTAAAACAAGTGGTTGAAAGAAAGAAGAATCATAGACTTTGACTCTACTGAGATGCCATTTATGGTTTTATAACTCTGAACTGGTTTTATATCAGAGCAGCAGATAAGGTTGTAATCATGTGAGCCTAGTAACACTGTTTTATAGAGCTGGCTGGCGTGCTGTAGGACACGTACACCTTCATCCTCATAATCCTTAATCCACCAACATGCAGGCTATTATAACCAGCAACTGTTCAGTTCTGGAAAGCATATATTCCAAAACCACATGCGTCTTTTTCATTTAATCTGAGACTATTTGGAGGATGAGAGGTTTTTCAGAAATGACACGGTTTATTAAACGATAGTTACAACAAAGTCTAATGCAGTTAGAAATCCACAAACCTGGCAGAAACATGGATGTTATTTTGACAGGTGCCTCATAGAGAAGCAGTAAAGTGTAGGTGAAGTTAGTTTCAGGTTGGTATTAGATGCTCTGCTCCTCCAAATTAGTGACCGTCCATAAATTACACCATGTTCTTTCAGTAGTTTCTAATCCACGTGACCAAATACACCACCTAACCACCAAACCACCTACAGCAAATTGTAGTAATACAAGACATGAATGCAACACACCTAATTTTATTGCATTTTAAGTCTTCATCTATTTTATATCAATATTTTTGTGAAAAAATGTCATTGTGTAGGTATAATAAAAAACACAGACACAAAGATTACATAAATAAAATAAACAATTCATATATCTATAAATATCATAAATAAAGTAGTGTGTTTGTCCTAAATTTGGAGTAACTAGCTGTGAAACACAGAAAAGTAGATTTTTACCCTAAATACAAGAATGTAAAATAGTAGACATCTTCATATTAAACAGCACCATTTCTTATTTGTCTCTTGTAGTACTATAATTTAGGATTGGACTCGCTGAGTTTCGTGGATTTGAAAATATAAAATTAAAAAATGACTCCTATAATATCAGTAATTTAATTATGCTCCCTAAACGACAGGATTCCAGTCTTAAACTAACTTCACTGCGGTTAATCTGTTAAAACCGCTCAGTAATAAATCCATATCACGCTAATATTAATAATCCGATTTAATAGAATCCTTAGATAATAAAAAAATAAAAATAAAATTCTCAGTAATGTTGAGTTGGTAGCTCTATTTATCGTAAAATGAAGGGCTTCTTGAACAGGCGACCCGTTTTTAAAAATGCAATTCAACATTTTTGTGGACAGACCTTCGATAAAAATCCCAAACATTTTTAGTCACTAACCTGACCTCATACATGACACTCAGAGGCCGTGGAGGGTCGTTACCTTGCGGGGTAGGTCCTGCGGACCGGCGCTCCAGCGCTCACCTGCTCCCGGTGCAGCAGTACGGCGCCCGTCACGGAGCCCCCCAACAGGGACAGGAGCCCGACGTTCCTCCTGGAGGACAGGACTCTAGAGAAGCTGCTGGCCATGGCTGAGTTCCTTTTATTCAAAAATGTGAATTACAATGTTCCGGCAGAGCAGAGCGGCCGATGATGAGCTCTGGTGGAATTATGATACAGGACTGTGAAGCTAGAGCAGAAACACGGAGATGGACCGGAAACTGGGCACTGGATTTCAAAATAAATCCACAAACGAATTTTTTTTTTTTTTGACAGTACATTAGTTCTATTTGTAGTGCACACATTTAGTTAACTTATTGTACAGTCAATGTGGTTTGTTTGTTCAAAGATTTTTTTATTTCCTTTTGTTTGAGTTACCAGTTCTGGGATGCTGCTGGGCCCAAGGAGAAAGAGATTTTCAACTCTGCACTGAAATGCCAGACACAGCCAATCAAGCCAAACCACGAGGGATGCTCCATTGGGGGGGAGCAGACTAAATAAGTGTGTCCGAATGGTATCCAAGAGAGAAAGTGATCACAACTGAGGGGGATGACCTACCAGAATGGCAGCATAACAGATGTCCAGGGCAGTTATAACTGCCTTGGGACACTGCAAGCAATGGTAGCTACGAAGAAGCTGCAAGGAAGTCAGCCACAACCAAAAAAAAGGTCTTGGAAGAAGGGTGAGAATGTATATTGTAATCATGGTTCACTTAATGATCATGTCCATAAATGTCTTGCAGTCCTCAAAGACCTCTGGATTACCTTTTAGTTTTCTTTGTAAGCAGGTTATGGATTCTTCTGCAACATACCGGTTGTTGTGCATTTTGACATTCTCGTTAATGTCCACTTTCAAATGTTGTTGTGTTCCCCATGGACTGAAAAAACTCTGTTCTTCTTGAAACATCTTTACATTGTCGTCATGGAAAATCGATGTACTCTTCTGACAGCAACTTCTGCAGGTCTGCTCTACAGAAAGTCGCTGTGCTTCTGAGTCTAAAAAGGAGTTATTTATTAACACACTCGTCAGTCTTCTTTGATTACATTTTCATCTGTACTATTGACAACATTCAGCTTTTCCGGACTCCTGAAGCTGCTGGACTCTTGCTGGGCAAAAACCTGAGGATGACACCTCGTCTCCATGAGCTTCTTCTTTCCTTTCAGCTCTGGTGGTTTCTCTTCTTTCACTAAAGTGGAGAAATCAGGAAGCTTCAACACACATTCACTTCCAGTTCTGTTTCTGCAGAATTTGCTGGGATGGTTAGGTAGCCTACTAAGAATTTAAAACATGAGCCCTATGACCTCAAGAAGTCTTCTGATATTACTGCAGGAAGGAAGTGTGAGACTGCTGGCGGTTCAGACCTGGTCTCAGACAGTGCCTTCAGGCAGACATGGTTCTGCTTCTGGCTCCGGTTCTGGTTCATTCTGGAATCTGAGAACCTCGGTGGTTTCTGCCTGCGTTCACACCAGTTAAGTGAGAAGAACCAAAGTGGGAGGCCGTTACTCGTTACTAAGACAGTAATAAACAAACACAACAATGGTGACCCTGTCACCTGGCTTGCTGGTCTCCGACTTATCGTGCAGTCCAAATGTTCATACGGTGGGCCTTTATCCCCACGTCCAGTGAACCCAGCCTTGGCCATCTCCTCCACCAGCTCAGAATAAAATAAAACTTACTTTTTCTTGTCTTGGTCTCTAGTTTAATTTGAAAATTCAACATTGAAACGCTAACCTTATATTTATACACACACACACATGTATATATATATATAAATTCAGGAAATTACTTTTTATTAATTTACCTCGTCTCCTCTTGCTTCGTGGACTTTTCTTCTAGTGTCCTGATGAAGCAAATATTCATGATCCTCACAGAGAGGAACTCGTTGGATTTCTCTGTATTTTCTTTTAGCAGGCTTTTCATTTGTCAGGTACCGGAAGCTGCTCTGCTGCTTTCTTCCACCTTGACGGTGGTTCAGAGGAGCGTGAGGAGAATGCTGAAGGACACAGAGAACATGACTGCAGCATTTCTACGTGAAAGCCTCCAGGGAACAGCATAGGTGAGGTTGAGAGAGAGTTGAGGAGGTTAAACCACCATTAAACCATAAAACAAAAGGTTTTATTAACACTAACCACCATACACGAGTTCACTTTCAGGAAATTTACTAATTAACTAATACCTCATCATTTCAGGTCCTGACCTTTTATAAATGATAATTCAGAGTTAAAAATATTATCAGAGGTTAATGTGCAGTGTCTGAGCTCTGTCTAGACTATTATCCATATTATCAGTAATCTGAAGATTATAACTGAAGAATTTGGATCAAAGTTCATGCTGCTCTCAGCAGGAAACAGAGAAGACTTCAAATAAACGGTCTAAATTCTGAATCAGATCTGGAACTAATCTAGGACCTGAATCTGATTTCAGGTTTGGATTTGATCTAGAATCTGATCGAAGATGGAACTGATCTAGCAGTTAATCTGGATCTGAACTAAGATCTAGGACACCTCTAGGATCTAGATCTGATCTGGAACTGATCTAGGATCTTGATCCAGAACTAATATAGGATCTGATCTAAGATGGAACTATCCACGATCTTGATCTGATCCCGACTCTGTGACTGCTCTAGGATCTTGATCCGTAACTAATACAGGATCTGGATCTGATCTGGGATCTGGATTTGATCTAGGACATGGGTCACCAACTGGCAGACTCCGGTCCTGACCCGTACCCATAATTATTAGATTATTGAGGTGGTTTTACATTTTCTTGGGACACTAGTATTTTCACCGGCACAACTACTGTTGTGGGTCCCTGCCGACCAGGAAACGCACGGGCCAATCAGATGCGAGTTAAGTCAGCTCATGAAATATTATGCAGCCAATCAAATAACACTGCGGCTTTGCTCGAGTCAGATGAAAGGCAAGAGGTGCTCGCACAGAAGAGCAGGAGACGAAGTGATAAGAAGGAAAAGCGAGTGAGCGAGAGGCAGAAAAAGAGACAGGCAGAGAAAAGCAGAGAAAAGTAAATACAGTGGTACCTTGAGTTAGGAGTGTCCCGACCTACGTGTTTTTTTGAGATAGGCCTACTAGTCGTCATTCCGTCGATTTTTCTTGCTTTGCTTGCGAGCAGAAACTCGAGTTACGAGTTCTGAAGCTTCAGGTGCGCCACCGCCACAAGAAGCATCTCTTTTGTTTGCTTGGTTTTTATTGAAACGCACTGCAAATGAAAGTGAAGAAATCCTGATGATTAAGCCAAACGTTAGTGAAGATGATGTTTTTTTTAACCTAAGTTGTAAACCTCCTCCATTCACTCCTCCTCCAGCATCTTCCATCAGTCCAAGCGTCTGATCTCAAAGATAAATACACTATATAAAACCAATTTATTTCCTTACATTCTCTTTTATTATATTTTACCGTTTTTATACAATTTCATTATTTATAAGTAAATTTAAGACGTAACAAAGAACAAAAACACGGGTGTTTTTTGGGGGGACATGGAACGGATTAATGGCATTTCCATTCATTTCAATAGGGAATATTGATTTGACATAAGAGCTAATGGACTTACGAGCTCTGTCACGGAACGAATTAAACTGTAACTCAGGCACCAGACCGGAAGGTACCAGTATACCCATGGCACATGGAAGGTGGTTTAGTGTGATCTACTCAAATTGTTTGAAGGTGGATCAACATCTGACTGTCAACCATTCAAAACATTTCAACAATATTTTTCCACACTTAACATTAAAACATACAGATAAGATTTAAATAAAAAAACAAATAAAAACATGCATCTTAAAATGGATGCAAAAATAATTTGAGAACAAATAAACTGAAGCAACCGCTTAAATATTCCTTTTAGAAACTATTTTAAAATAAATAACTGAACAAGATTTTAATGGTCTCTTTTGCATCTCTCCTTTCACATTCTCCACTTTTTCATTCAGGGTTCTGGCTTAAAAACCTTGAAGTTAAACTCCAGCTCAGTTCAGAGTGGGAAAAGACTGAAAAAAAGCGAGATTGTTAGACTGTTCAGTTATTAATTTATGAATAGGTTTCAAAAATATATATATAAGCCGTTGCTTCAGTTTGTTCTCAAATGACATTATGCATCTGTTTTTAAGATGCATGTTACACGCCCCCCCCCCCAAAAACAAACAAACAAACAAACAAAAGAAATAACAAAACACACATTTATTTTCAGTTTATGTTTAAATTCAAATCTTATTTGAATGATTTAATGTTAACTAGGTCTATATATCGTATTAAACTACAGGGTAACTTGTTGTTCAGACCCTTGCTTTAGGAAATTTTCACTAACTGGACCTCTTTGCATTTTAGCTGAATATCCCTGATCTAGGATCTTGATCTGGAACTGATCCAGGATCTGCGTCAGTTCTGAGGAACTTGATCATGAAATCAGTTCCAAAGTTCCTGAAGTATTTTCTGGTTTTATGGAAACGTCACAGTGCCTCCTGCTGGCTCAGTTGATTCACATTCACACATCAAAGATGACATTTCTTAAAAAAAAATAAGAAAACTGATATTTATTTACAAACTCTGGCAGCACATAACGTGTTTATAACAATTACAAGACATTAACTTTCACTTAAGAGCTAAATTATAAAAGAGGAAAGCAAATAAATAAACAGTCCTTATGTACAACATCTGGATCTGACTATATTACATCTGGACAAAAACGTTTTAAACCAGTTTAAACTCTTAAAAATTCCAGTTTGAACAAGTTACTGTCCGAGCAGACTAAAGACAAAAAAGAAGCTTTTAAGTGACTTCAAAGAAATTGTGTCATGTGGGACATCAGGAAGACAAAGAAGGACGTGCTTGTCTTTACTTGGCCCACGCCGTCCAGCTTCAGTGAATGAGTCTCTTTCTGCTGAAGGTCCTTGCTGTTTTGGAGTGTCTGACTGGCCGGCTGAAGGGGGAGGAGTCAGCGTCAGCTTCGTCTGGAAGCAGAACAATTCTGGATAAGGATGTATGTCAGAACTTAACTTACTTTAAATGAGTTTATTCGGGCGTTTCTGACTAAAGTTTGTGTAAAGAATTTATTTTCATTATTTTATCGGATAAAGACTGATGTTCCTGTTGTCTGATATCTATATTTTTTAGTATTTAGAAACTTTCTAAATGAACCTGTCTCTTTTAAGTATAAAATTATTAAAATTTAAATAAACTCCACTCAAATGTTGCTGTTTTTGGTTTCATGGAGGAAACATCTGTCAGGGAGCAGGATTGATGCATTCACCACAGACATCATCCAATCAGAACACAGCAATGACTGACCGGTTGCCATGTTAACAGCTAGTGTTTGTCATGGACATACGTTTTTAAATGATTATTATCATTTATAACTACTACAAGGTTTTATGATTTTAACTGCTTTTAATGACTCTAAACTGCATAAATCTATTTAAAACATGTTCAGCTGGCTGCTATCAGTTAAACTTTGTTGACATGCGGTTCTGATCCACCTCAGCTGGACTGGTTAACATGTTTCTAACTCACCTGCAGATGTTCTCCGTCCAGCAGAACCTGGTCTGGTCCTGAACAACAACGGAGACTGAGTCAGGGCTAAAATACCACTGGGTGTTACTGGTTTCCTCAGCACAGAGCTGGGAGGAGTTGCTGCTGCAGAGAAGAAGAGGAGGAAGAAAGAGAGATGAGACGATGACTGAAACCAACAACCCGATCTAAATGAAAAAGTTGATTTTTAAAAAAAAATCCTAGTGATTCTGAAATGAGCAGATCTTGTCCAAAACTGTTATTTAATAAAATGTGTAATTTCACATTTAATGAAGATTGAACCACACAGGCACCTGTAGTCAACTGAGAATTAACAGTCTAACATCTAATCAAGACGTTCCCAGACGGTCCTGGACACTGACCCAGACATTTAAGGTTAGGCTGAAGACCTTCCTTTCTGATAAAGCCTTTAACCCTGTAGTCTGTTAGACTAGTGTTTTTCAACCCTGGTCCTCAAAGCACATTGTCCTGCATGTTTTAGATGTTTCCCTGCTCAAACACACCTGGCT
>JBAMYA010044038.1:0-12809 GCA_037176975.1 Arrhamphus sclerolepis | reverse complement strand
ACCATGCATCCAAACTTGGATAGTATGCTTAAAACCTTAAAAGCTGCCCTCTCCTTACATCCAGCAGGACTTTTGAGATCCACCTCATCCAGCAATCTGTGCGCACGTCTTGCAAAAACTGAGAGCACAGTTTATTAAACCGTGCGCGCGGATTAGAAATCCGTGAGTACAGATTAAAAATCCGAGCTCACAGTTTAGAAATCCGTGAGTACAGATTTCCACTGACTTTTTTTTTTTTTTTCCCCTGGCCCTTGCCGGGCTCCGTACTGCCTTTTCTTTTGAAGAAAGAAATTTTTTTCTGCATTATTATGTCAACCAAAAAAAATTGACTGTTTTTCAGTGTTTCTCTCCGTTGTTATTTAAAATGTCTGCAGATGATAACTTACAGATATTTCAATCCTGTTGAAATGTAATTTATTGTTCATTCTGTCCTGGTGCAAGCAACGTTTCTGGACTGCCACATTCATAAAATGTATGGCATATTTTCCACAATAAGAACATGTGTTCATGTTCTAGACAGTGTTATAAATACCCCAAAAACAATGAATGCATTTTGATTATTTCAATCAGACGAATCCAATCCTAAGGACATAGAATTTTGAGTGATTCATTTTGTTTGTTTTTTTGTTTTTTTTAAGGAGTGGATTTATTCATGAAATGGCCAACTATTGTTAGTAAGTACAGTTATATCTTGGTAGCATGCTAACAAACAAGACTTGGATTAAACAACTAAACATATTCAACACTGAAGAAACGTTTTCCTACAGTGTCCAAATGTGCTGTTATATATTCTTGTCTAGTAAGAACTACATCAATAAGAAACCACAAAAACGTGAATCATTTAAAAAAGATGAATAATCTTGTGTTTTGACGTCTCTAAATTGTAAAGTTAAATCAGTTTGGAGCAGATGCAGAATTCAGTCAGAGGCCCCACCCCCTACTGCTCATCTCAGAGAACAAAAACCTCAGTAGGATTGGTGATGGGTGGGCAGTACCCAGGTACAAAGCAATAGCAAAGGTGTGTATAAAAGGGCAGATTTTATACCAACATTTCTCTTTCTTTGCTGAGAGGCACAGAGGAAGTTGGATTTTCTTTTGCTCCAAACTCCTGCTTTTGCGTGATCAAGGCTTTTTGATATGGCTCAGAACAAGTAAGTCAAACTAACTGTTGTTTCCCATATTTCATTGTTAGAGATGTTGTTTTATGGTCATATGACTCAGGAAAACAGCAGTGTGGTTTCTGTGTATTAACAATTGGTTTAATCTCTTTGTTACAGGAACTCCGATCGCCGTGTGGTGTACTGTCTGCGGTGCTACAAGGCCACAGAGACCATTGCGACCCACCTCTCCAGGGTCTGTATGAAAGCCAACTCCCCAGAGGAGCGGCAGCAGGAACTCGTAAGAGCCAAGGAGTCCACCAAGGCCTGGACTCAAGAGGGAAGGGTCTGGGACTACACGGACATCTGCAAGTGGTGTCCCCATGGTCCTTCCAGGCATGCTCTTGTGAAAGAGCTGAAGAGGAGAGGCTTCTTCGTGTTGAACTCTCCCATGGACGTGGACATTGCATACGCTGAGGGGCAGATGAGGCCAGCAGAGGAGGAGCAGCTATCAAGCTCCACCAGAGATGTTCCAGCAGCCGACGTTCCACCAGCAGAAGAGACCACTGAAGCCAGCCCAACTGAAGATGCCGACCCAGAACCAGGCTGCTCCACTGATCCCACCTGGCAACGGTTAGTACATCAAATTCCACACAAACAGGACTGAGTAAGTGGTTTCCTATGTGGATGTGTCTGATTTAAATTCCTCTGTCCTGTCTCAGGTCCACGACAAAGTTCTCCAACTCGCTGAGGGTTCGGATGCAGCAAGGGAACCTCTATGCCAAGTTCCCTCCAGAGACACGACTGTTGCAGCAGTTTAAACATCACTTGGTTTCTTTCCTACAGATTCCAAACTGCCAGCAGGAGGTAGGAGTCTATTTCCTGTGTTTTTTTTTTCTTTCCTGCAGGTCCGACTGGTTTCTGCTCCTCTCTCTGCATGTACATTAGCATATGTAGCCTGATTGCTCTTCATCTTTCTGTGTCTTCACAGGTTGACAACGTGTCCAGGGTGCTACGGTTCATCCAGCCGAGTGGAGATGGCGTTAGCATGGACTTCCTCGAGAACACAAGCAGTCTCGGCAACTACTTCACAGAACTGAAGAGAGTGGGGCAGTCGGCAGCAACTCGGATAAACTACATCAAAAGCATGATCAGATTTATTAAGTTCCTCAAACTGGAGCGTGGCTCAACTGATATGTCCTTTGTCAGCCGGTGCAGCCATTATCTAGAGTTCCTGACTATGCTGAGAAAGCCCATATCCAAGAGTCACAGCAAGTACCTTTGCAGTAAAAGGTGAGCTTTTAACCTCCCTAAAATGTCCTTTTCTGTGTGCTGTTTTAAAAGTTAGAGAAATAATTCAGACTCTCCTTCTCACTGCTGTTCTGGTGCATCTTATTTGTCAGGCACGACTACTTTGTTGGACCCAAGACATCGGTGCGCAGCTGCCAGAAGGTCCTCAGAGAGGCCAAGAAGGATGTCCTGGGAATCTACGGGCGACTTCTCCAGAGGGAAGCCGTGGCCGAGGAAGAGAAGACCCGTTACCGCTACTACTGCCAGGCCATAGTCATCCTCGGCCATTTCCAGAGGCCTGGAGCTGTGGAGGGGCTGACAGTAAGTGCTTTTTCTTTGTTTGTTTGTTTTTTTCTCAGCATTAGGGGGGCAAGGCAAGTTTATTTCTAGAGCACATTTCATGTACAAGACAAACCAAAGTGCTTTACATAAAAACACGGCGTAAAAAAAAAAGAAATAAAAGAAACGAGGACAAGACAATTAGGTTAAAATCATTAAACAAAGCAAGGATGACTAAAACAGAAACAGTGCAGATGAATGCAGAGATAAAGACAAAGAAATAAAAGATACAGTGCAGATTTCATGCGCAGGCACATGAGAAAAGGAATGTTTTGAACCTGGATTGAAAGTTTAATCTCCACTGGTAGTTCCACTTGTTTGCAGCATAACAGCTAAATGCTGCTCCTCCATGTTTAGTCTGGACTCTGGTCTGAACTAACTAACCTGAGTCCTTGGATCCAAGAGTCCTGCTAGGTTTATACTCTCTGAACTTATGACAGATGAACTCTGGACTTAGACCGTTCTGGGATTTGTCCAGTGGGCTCTTGAAATCTATTCTCTGACTGACTGGAAGCCAGTGTAAAGACTTTGAAACTGGTATGAGTCCTGGGTTACACTCTAGCAGCAGCGTTCTGGATGAGCTGCAGGTGTTTGATCCAGTGGCCATTTTCAGTGTATTCAGAACACTGATGTGTACGTGATTGCCTTCTCAGGTCACAGAGTGGCTCCAGAAGCAACTGTGCAACGGACGGATTGTTGTCGCTGTGAAGTCCCACAAGACGGCCAACAGGCAGGTGGCTCCATTTGCCCTGACGGAGGAAGAAGCTGCAGTAAGTAACATCACTGACTATAAAAGGGGACCAGGATCCATGCCTGTAGTTCTTCCCTTTTCATTCATTCCTTCATCTTCTTGTCTCCACAGTTAATTGACCAGTACTACCTGTCCATCCGTTCCTGCTGGGTAAATGACAATGATGGACATGACAAGCTGTTCGTGGCAAGGAGTGGAAGACCCATCAGAAGTGCCACCAACGACCTCCGCCGTCTCCATCAGCAGTGAGTTTATGAATCTAAAAGCATTTCTTCCTGGCGTGTGATGTGTAACGTGGGACCAAGTTTATGAGATGAACTAAAAAAAATTCAATCTCTCCATTGCAGCTACAAGTGCAGCAACATCAACAGCCAGCAGATCCGCCGAGCTGTGGAGACGGAAGTGAACAGCATCTTCACCGAGGAGCAGAAGACGGGCTTAGCACATTATCTGGCGCACACAGATAAGGTTTCCAAGGATCACTACCGGATGAGAGAACCGTTGAACATCGTGACCACGGCCAATCTTATGGGTCTCCTAACTCAGAGGTAAAGGAGGGAAAATTTTTACTGTTATGCTGTTGCTGTTTCCCATCAGTTTTTCACTGAAATATCTTCTTTTCCTCTGCAGTTCTGATGAATCGGAAGAGGAAGGGGGGCATCCTACATCCAAGAGACGAAGAGAGGCCCTGGAGGAAGAAGAAGAAGAAGAAAATTTCAAAAAGTTCCAACAGACGTTCCCTGTCACCCTGGATGGGAAGTCACCCAACAAAGCCTCGAGGACTGGAGCCGGCTTCAGCGCTGAAAGGGTTCTCTATGACAAGTGGAGAGCTCTGCAGTTCAAGATGAGGGAGAAAAGTCTTCTGGGTAAGTGTGGTGAATGATAAATAAGCCATATGTATCTGTCATGATCATTAATGACAGTTTTCAAAAGGACATTCATCGTAATCAATTTATATTTCATCTATTTCACAGCAAAATGGACAAGACACCCCCCCACCATCAAGAAGCTGAACCGCACCATCCAGAGGGAAGGGTGGATTTCCAACTGTCCGACAGCTGAATCCATCATGGGCAAGTGGAGTCCACCAGAAAAGGAGGATGTGGAGTCCAGCACTGCCCTCATGAACATGGTTCGATCGCAGAAATGGAGACACCTGGCTGTTGTCGAACCATCGTCAAGGGCTGGCCAGGAAAAAGGTAACATTGTTTAATGTCAAAATCCTTCACTGATGTTTTTATGCCAAAATCAATCTTATAATCCATGCACTTATTGTCAAGCAAAATTAACTGACGCTCTCACCTCTGACCCACAGGAGTGGTGACGACAAAGCCATTTCCAAAGAATTCCATCCTCTGTGACTACCATGGAGATCTGATCACGGGTGCAGAGGGCAGAAGGCGGATGGCCACCAGGAACAACGAGATGGGTTACTCCTTCTTCTTCAAGGCAGGAGCAGAGGACCTCTGCATGGATGCCCATGATGTCCCGTGCCCCTGTCACACCGACATGGACACGTTTGGAAGGCTCATTAACCACTCCAAGCGGAAGCCCAACGTCCGGCCCATCAGCTGTCTCATGCAATTTCCAGAGGGCCCACAGCACGTCATCCTGTTCAGGGCCATGAGAGACCTGGAGGTGAATGAAGAACTGCTGTTTGACTACGGGGTGAAGAGGAAGTCCTTCAGGGGGGAGGCAGCTCTGCTGACCTGGATGGACGACTGACTTTGTTATTGAGAGCGCGGAAAACATTTACTGTTCATACTGAATTTTTGTAAGAATGTACATATTTTGAAGTCCACCAAGTAAACGAGTTCCATGTGCTTTATTCCTTGTCTGTCTTTCATTGTATATACCTTTACAATTCTCATTATTTTCATTTTTTTTTTTTCATTACTGTGTGTGGAAGCATTGGTGGTTCAGTGGTAGAATTCTTGCCTGCCACACTGGGGCCTGTCGCGTATTGTTGGCGTGGATGAACAGCCAATGAAAATGCAGCATTTATTCCACCGTCCCCATCTTACGGGTAATGCAGGGTACACGGGTTCGAATCCCAGTTGTAGCAATCTTATACTTGTTTATTAAATCAGATGTTGTGACTGTAAATCAGCATGACGTATAACAGTAGAGGTCATGCCTGCTTTGTCAGTATAATAGCAATGTGATCTATCGTGAATGAAACCTGCAAACACAAACAGTTACCTGAACATGTGTGTGTGTGTGTGTGTGTGTGTGTGTGTGTGTGTGAGGGAGGGGAGGGAGGGTGGGAGAGTAAACATAAACATAACACCAAATAATTCTATAAATTTAAAAAAAAAAGTGCAGAACCAGAAAAAAATCCTTCACATACCTGTACACCTGAAGGTAAGTATCTACACAACTATGCACACATGGAGGTAAATATTTACACAAAGATGTACACATGGAGGTAAGTATGTGCACATGGAGGTAAATGTGTACATATGGATGTAAGTATATATGTGAATATTGACAAATGGGGCAACTATGTACAAACAGGGTTAAATATTTACAAATAGGAAACATGTTGGAGTCATTTCTTCTCCTCCACCCATCTGGTCTGTTCCAGGATGTAATACAAAGAGTTCTGGAACTCTTCCCAGCTCATCTCCTGATCCATACCCCGGCTGCGATACAAGGTGAGTACCTTGGAGGGGCAATGTATTTTCCCGCTACACCAGGGAAGCTCGTGTGAGTGTGGGGGCTGTTTTGTCCCTGCCTCAGCTCCCTGTGACAGAACCTGCAGAGCCGGCCGGTCCGCTGCACCATCCCCGCCCTCTTCCTCTTCTTCTCCTGCCACTCCTCCGCTCTCTGCCTGGTGGTGTCCAGCTCCCTCTGGAAGAAGTCTGTCTGAGCAAACTCCTCGAAGGGCATCTTGGGGTTGGAGAGGCCCTCAGCACCAGACAGCTGATGCACTTTTGTGGAGCAGTAGAAGTAACTGGCCCCTGCTGGTAAAAGAAGTGGATGGAGGAGTCGTCCATCTCATACTGGGATTTAGGCTGCCCTCAGACCAGACAGATCTTTGTCTGCCTTTTCTTTTCTTTCTGCTCGCCATGCTCCTGCTCCTGCCTCTCCAAGATACCCTCCACAATCCTCTCCACAGACTGCTCTGTCAGTGGAGCGGGAGGGTTTAAGACAGCCAGGTCCATGGTGATCACAGGAACACTGGTGGTGGCACTTCCTGTGGTCAGGGAGTGCCACAGCTGCTGTGTTTCAGCCATTTTCTCTGGGCTGGTGTTGAGGGAGGAGCTGGCATTCAGCATCTTGGCACGGCTCTTCAAGTAGCGGGATATGTGCTGCTTGGTGGAGGGGTGCAGCAGACTGTTGGGGTCCGCTGCATACAGATGCACCATCTCTGCAAACTCCTGGTCCACCAGTTTCAGCAGGTCCTTCTGTCCATGGTGCTTCTGCAGCAAGCCGTCGATGGCTGCAACCGTGGGTGGTGTCCATCAAGTGTGGTCCAGGACAGATACACGCCCACCGGTCTTAATGGGACCCACACGGGCACTCCTGGGCGATGACTGCAGCAGGAGGTACAGGGGAGGTGAAGTTTCTGGTGTAGGAAGAAAAGAATTCAGAAGACCTAAACAAAAACATAATAACACAACGTGCAACTGTGGGCTCCATATGCTTACCTATCATAGCTAGGAGAGCTTCTACCCCCATGTCCTCCTGTTTCTGCACAGGAGGGACACAGGGGTCAGGCCAGCTGGTGGAGGGTTCCCTGTTTTCCCTCAACGGAGCAGGAGGTGGACCAGGAGCAGGAGGGGTGAATTGTACATGGCCTGTTTCCTCTTGTCTCTTCTGGGTCTGGTGCTTGTCCCAGTCCAGAGGGATGGGATGGCAGTCTGGCTCAAAGTACTCCAGCCCGAACATCTCGTCTGTGGCTGAGAGCTGAAGCGCCAGGTAATTTGCCTGTCCAGTCACCCGCCTGGAGGCAGAGCTCAGCTCCACAATCAGAGCCGGGTCAAAAACAGCTGGCAGGACATGAGACGGCTGTTTCAGGTCCACCAACCTCTGGTAGTTCCACTGGGCAACACCAGTCAACCCCTGCGCCTGGAAGAGTTCAGGAGAGACCTGAGTGCCAGTGATCCACTGGGCTTGGTAGAAGTGGTAACCCTCCTGCTGAGAGGCGCCCCAGACTAGGATCCAGATGGGCACTTTGGCACCTTCACCAGGCACGTGATTAAGCTGCAGTGTTCCACCACTCCTGTACATCATGTCCTCTGACAGCTCTGGGTCACTCAGGCAGCCGCGGAGTATATGGACCCTCTGTATGCACCATGTCTTCAGCATCCATGACCCAAACAAAGGGACATTGTCTGGGTCTGTGGCCAGGTGAAAATGCTTTAGGAACCTTTTCCACTCTGTCCTCAGTGGGTGGTGGGATCCGTGTCCTACAATGCTCACGGATGTGCTGCTTTGTAGGAGTGGCTGGTTGGATCCCACAGAACCTGTAGGCATCCTGAAGCCTCTTCAAATCCTCCTGGTCCACAATGCTGAAGGCTGAAGAGAGCATCTGGTAGAAGGTACCGTACAGGGGGTGATGCTCTGAGGTAAAGCTCGAGAAAATCTCCTCATGCAGTGGAACAGGTCCAGCTTAACAACAATGTTGCTGTTGTAATGGGAGTGGGAGGCACCAGTGTTCTGAAGAACTCCAGAAGAGGCCCAGGCCACAATGGAGGGAGTGGTCCTCCACGCTTCCCAGCTCTCATGCTCACCAGGGAGGGAGTCCTGGATCCTGAAAGGAGCACAGCAGTCCCTGAGAAAGAAAGGAAGGAAGGAAGAACAGAAAAATTCAGATATAATGTTTGCATCGTATTGGCATGGCAAGACTTTGTAAGGAAAGGTATATTTCCACATCACATTTAATGTACTAGAGAATTTAAAGTGCTTTACATAAATAAAAAAAAAGAAGATAAAACTTGATCCACAATTAAAAAGAAAAATTTAGAAAAAAGACATCAGAGAAAACTTTATTAAAAACTAGATTAAAAGACTTGGAAAGAAACAGTGCAGATGTGAACTTGATCCAGATGCAGCTGAGACCAGGTCAGTCTTTAAACTGTTTTTTAAAATTTGTACCGTACTTCATGAATGACGATGTAAGTGTGTGACAGAAACGGCCTCACCTGTCCACCCAGTGATGACCAGCCTTGTCCACGCTAGCATCTGTGTACCTCTTGGACAAACCCTGGTAATGGGCTGCAAGGACTTCTCTGTCTCGGACTGAACCATCACCCAGGACACGATCATCCAGTTCTCCTTCATGACCGAGTAGCTGGACAAGACCCCAGAGGCCAGCGTGACTTTGCGTGCCTCTTTCCTGGTGTGGTCTGACCTGAGCACTCTACCAAAAGTTCCCTGGAGAAGCTTTGTGATGGCAGGCTCCTGGCGCTGGAACTCCTCCAGCAGCCAGTCCGTCAGGTAGTGACACGACACCGAGACGCCACGCCAGCCGTTAGGGTCATCGAAGGACCCGAAGTCCCACGGTGTCTGCTCCTTCTGAACATACCGGCTGATGGTCTTCTGCTGCCCATACCTGCCTGCCTCTGCGTCCCTGATGTTCCCTATGACGTGTAGGTACGCCAGGTGAGCTCGCTCATACTGGAGGTGCATGAGTTCATTCACCTGGTTCACCATATCTGTGGGAGACTTGCCTGTCCGTCACAGCTCATCCATCACAGACTTACAGACGGCTTTCTTGTATGTGATGAAAGCAGGCAGGATGCTGGTAAAGTGGCTGGGCAGCTTCTCCAGCCAGCATGGGTTGTCTGCGAACCAGAGTCTCAGACAGGCTCTGCAACACAGCGTAAGGCCAGGATATAGTACTGACCGCTGGTGTCCACGATCACCCGGGGCCTCCCCACACTTGACAACACCACCTGTGGCTGTACGCAGCCATGGAGGCAGGGCAGCGTATAATTGTTGCACGGCCTTGACATGATGGCACTCTCTGACTTCCAGATGAAGAAGGGGTGAAGCTGGAAGAAGTCAGGTGGGGGGAAGTCCGCCACTGCCTCAATGAGCTCGGGTTGTGGAGGGAGACGCCACAGACAAATGGTGCTGGCCGGGTTCCACACTGGGCAGGAACCAGGCCACAATCCAAGGTCCTGGAGCTCCACCTTCATCCACTGTTTCTGTTATGGTGAACAGGTCCAGCTGGCCATGTCCTGGTCCTGAACAGGCTGGGACACCGGAGGAGCTGGTGGTGCTGCAACACAGGATCAGGTCAGTATGTACAGAGGTGTGTATTTTATTCCCACATCAGGTTATTATATATAAGCTCTATATCATACCAGCTGTGACATGGTCCTCTCTGCTAACTGCGGGATGAGCCACACTAGCACTGGGTCCACTGGGTCCTGAAACAGAACAGAGACTAATTGTTAAGGCATTTTTAAAAGCTGGCTGCAGGAAAGTGGTATAATGAGCTTGTGATGCTGTGCGTGAATACAGCTCTGCAGGGTTTATCAGCAGACTGCAGGTCTGTGGACTGGAGGAGAGGTAAATGTACTTTGAGTGGACTCCGGCCTCAGGGTTCTGACAGGTCCCTCATCCCCCTTCAATCACCAGGAAGGCCAGCTCTGGGGGAAGTGGCAGCGGGGTCCGAGTCCTCACACTGGGCAAGACAGTCGCTAAAAAAGTCATGACACAAATCAGCTATATCTTCTGTGTGACAACTGATGCGTGTTTAATGTTTTAACTTTATCAGAGCAACAAGTCCAGCTAACCATCAGCTGTTGAAGCCTTGTGTGTGTGCACCAGAGGAGTCCTGGACAGGGCCACAGATGGACCTGCACACAAATATTAGTTAGTATCAGTTACTACTAAATACACTCAGCATGAACTCAAACTCTTGTGCTTCTCCTGCCTCAAACAGCCCTGCCTCTCCAGTTTCATCCTTCCCTTTACACTCACACACACAGACACACACAGCTGTTTTATTAACTCTACTGATTTAGTAGTTGAAGCAGAAGAAGCACTACACATCAAACATGCAGCCATTCAAGTGTTAGCACCCCAACCCAATATGCAAGGCAGAGAAACAAAACATACTTACCCTTGTTGCAGTTGGAATCAAATCATCATCACACGGATCTATTCATAGAACCATGAAATTAAGAGGAACATGCCAGAACAGAGACGATTCTAAAATATAAACAGCTCAGTTTAGGAGAACAATTCAAATTCATCAGCTCCTGTCCTGAACCATTTTATAGAGAAACCTGTCTTTTGTCCCGGTGACAATGTCCTGCTGCAGCTGCTGGCACAGCAACTGTTGAGAAAACACAGAATGAGGAACATATCAATACATGAGAGGACAAAACATCAGATATTATAGAAAAACCATTCAGGTTACTAACCGTTCTGCTCCTGAGGCTTTGAGGGCGAGATGTTCAGCATCGCTTTCTCCAGCTCTACGTCCTCATCCATCACTGCACCAGAGATATGAGTTCATTTAGAGGGTCAGTAGCAGTAACTGGATGGACACACATCAACAGGAAGTAACACACACCCAGGGGTTGAGCTTCAAGCTGGTTGGTCTGATCAGCTGAGGCGGGAGGAGTGGCAGACAGCTTCTTCTTCTGCAGATACTGCTGTAGCCTGAACATTCTTGTTCCTGGTGCACAGCTCTTACGCAGGATGAAGTCTGCATAACCATCTCCTCGGCCCTCCCAGATCTCCCTCCATGTGCTCTTGGCACGACCGCCAAAGCCGACCAGCTGCTCATCCTCCGTTGTGGGCGGACCGGGATGCACCACACTGTCCTCGTACTCCAGAAGAGCCTGGATCTCCGGGAACATGGAGGCGTAATCCATTAAACTGTCCTTGCTGGGCCCCTCAGCCATGATGATGCCCGATGACTCGTCCTTCTGATGGTTTTTGATGAGGTACATTATGTAGCCAAAGTCATTTTCCAGCAGCCAGCGGAAAGATTTCCCCTGATACTTTCCAAACTCCAAGATGCAGTCACCGAACACCCCCATCCAGTCAGAAGCGTCCCCTCCTCTCAGCTGGACCACTGCCAGGACGTTCTGCCACACCAGGTCAGCCCTCATGGCAGGAGACTTGTCCTGCATTGCAGGGTCATCTTTAGTTTGACGGGCCTCCTCAGTGGGGTTCTGCAGAAGGAACCCAAGTGGTCCCTTGCGGAACATAACTTGGGTCTTCCCAGGAAAAAACATGATCTTTTTCTTCATTTTGTGCTTGAACTCTAAAAAAGTTAAAGATAAAAAGTATATTTATTCGTTCATTAGAGCTTGGTTATTCTATTTAGAATTTTGACTTTTCTAATTAAAATGGTGAAGTGAAGGATGACGTGGATGTGTGTGTGTGTTTGTGTGAGTGAGTGAGAGATGGGAGGAGAGTAGTGGGTGTCAAACGAGTGGAAAATCCCTGGCAGGATGTGAAACACAGAGAGTTAGGGTTAGTCCAGGTGTGTGTGCTCAAAGGTGGGGGAGGTAGAGGACAACAGGGGTCTGAGAGGAGGGGAGCTCGGAGTTGTTGATAGAAGCAGGAAAAGTGTTCTCTCTTTCATCTACTCAGATGCTGATGAAAGGTGAAAGGTCAGGGAAAGAGAGAGAGATGGAGGGAGGCAGGATGGATGTATATTTTATAGATCTCGGAGGGAGATGTGGGGGCTCAGCAGCAGGAAGGTGGATAGGAGGTGAGCTACAGTGCTGCGTAGTAAAGTGTAAATCTATCGAAAGCATCTATTGATGCATTGTTCGTCAGATTGCAAGATGGCGCCGGTGTGCGTGGCTCGCCGTCTGTCGCTGTCTATGATGTTTGTATTATTGCTGTTTTTTATCATTGTCTTCCAAAAAACGGACTGCCTGTTGGTCTATGAGCGTCAGACGTTGCTGGATCTTCGTCCTCTTATAAGTGATCATGTCAGGATCTCTCAGAATGGATTCAAAACACCGCCGCCGCTACTCGCCGGGATCCCTGTTTACCTTTGCCGGACTCCAGCAGCGCTTCCTTCGAGGAATAATCGTCATCGGCGCCGTGGAAAAAGAGGCGGGAGACTGGTGAGACTGAAGGCCTCTGTGAAACGCTTCTTTTCGGTCTCCAGGACAGATCAGGTAAAGCTCCGTCAGTTTTTTCCTTCTCGCCGTTCGATTGAGCCCGCCATCGGCTGGTTGGTACCTGTCGTCGGAGCGGACCGGGTTGTGTCCCGTCCTCCCTGCTCTCCTCATCCTCGTCTGCGGGGTGTAAACCCGCAGAACCTTCGGCGTCTCTGTCGAGCTCCTCGGTTCTCTTCTTCCTCTCAGCCCCAAAGGACAAATCCTGCTCAGCTTCATTTCGCA
>JBAMYA010044037.1:0-12810 GCA_037176975.1 Arrhamphus sclerolepis | reverse complement strand
CTAGGGAGATAGCCTTACCATCAATACCTCTCTTACAGCTACATTCACCTCTTGCTTTTGTGTGTGTGTGTGTGTGTATATACATATATATATGTATATATAGCTGGTCAATTTAAAAGCTTGTTTTACTGCATAAGTGTCAAACTCATGGCCCACGGGCCAAATCCGGCCTGTCACTTTATTTTATCTGGCATCTAAAGTCTAGATTTCCATGTGACTGCTTGTTTGATTCATTACTGACATCAAAAAGCGGAGTAACTTTATGTCAGAAAGCCATGATTTGGCAAAAGTTCGCAAAATATTTAACAATAAACAAAAGTTGCAAAGTTTTGTTAAAATCTTTGATTTTTCTGATTACTTTTAGGACAAAAAGTTGAAATTGCAATTTTCCAACATGTTATTTTAGGCCATAATGTTGCAAAGATTTGTTATTTTCCAACAGGTAAAATGTAAAATTTAAGTTGAATTTCTTTTTACGAATGAGAATGAGGATAGCTATTTCCACAGAGGGAACAATTGTTACAACAAAAACATGCAATTCCATAAAAACGGAAAAGGTTTTTGCTATCTTGTGCATCTTTTTCTTTTCTTTTTTTTTCTACAAATCCTGTACTTTTAGGAAAGTTTTGTAAAAGTTGTAATTTCATAAAATTTTCAATTTTTCGTCAAAGTTTTTAAAAAAAAGCCCCTATTTTGTGAAATTTGTGATTTTACAATTATGTGACTTTTTTTAATAAGAAAAAATCAGTTTAAAACAGGAAGTTTCTTTTTTTGAGATAAAGATAAAAAGTTTTGTAAAATCTGCAGTTTAAAAAAAAATTGTCAGAGATCTTTGTGTCTTTGCTTTAGTTATAAACCTGAAAATCTTTGAGTCATCTTAACAATAAAATAGAATGAAAGAGTGGAAGGTAGATGTGATAATATTGTGGAAACAGAGGACTTAGGTGACATAGCCACATAAATATTAAACTAAAACTGCCTTTTTCTTTCTAAAGCATTTGGCTCTATATTATTAAAGCAAAAAGAAAATGGTAAGACGGTGAAAACCCTCACTTATGTAAGTATCCTGATATATTGCTCCTTCTTGCAGGAACTCTAACAAAAATAATTTCATAGTTTTCCATCATGACTTAAAAATGTAGTGTAAACATCTTGTTCCAACAGGAGAAAACAGATCATCTGCTGAAGGCGTGAAATAGATTCAGACATTACGAATGCATTTGTTCTGCTCTTCTGTTGGGATTATAATCTGCAAACAATTTCTGAAAGACAAATAACTTTTTAAAAAAGCCCTTTTGATTTCTGCATTGATGTATTTTCCTGAAAATGCCTAATTCTCCTCATGGCTGTGTGGGAAAATGGTCATAAATTAGATTTGTAGTCCAAACACATCACTTTTAGAACAACTTAGTCTGATTGTTTTTCTCCAAACCAGCGTAATACACACAAACGTGACTTAGTGCAAGCGCTTCGTCGACTGTTCTGCTGCACTTGTGGCTGCCAGTTGCAGCAGCTCTGCTTGTGGGATTTGGTGTCGGCTTTACAATCGTACAGAAACAGTCTGACGCTTCGGGTTGATTGTGTCGTCGTGACCAGAACAAACACAAACCGCTGCTGAAATATTATCATTATTATCATTTCTGAGACTTGTGTGTCTCCGACCACAAACTGTGATCGAATAAAACAGGAAGATTGAACACTGATATCTAAAAGTTTCGGAAACCGATGACATCATCCACAAATTTTGAAAATCAAGACTTTTTTCAATCAACCCTAATTTTTTATTTTACAATCACAAATAGTCAAAATCTCAAATTTCACAAAATTTGAGATTTTAATAAATTAAGAAAAATATTGAGGCTTTTATAGTAAAATCACATTTTTTTTTCTTATAGAATTGAAAATTTTAAAAATTGACTTTTTTCATTAAAAATTTTTTGTTGTGAAATGGTGAATTTCGAAAAATCAACTTTTTTCATCAAAAATTGGTTAAAATCACAAATTTCATAAAATTCCTATTTTGTTATAAATCAAAACTTCTCTACTAAAATTGCAATTTTTTTCTTGTCATATCTCAAATTTGATTAAAAAAAACTTTTTTTCCGGTGAAAAAAAAGCAAATTTTATAAAAACAACCAAAACTTTTCATTGTACAGCCACAAATGTTTCCAAATTTAGACTTTTCAAACTTAAAATTCCCATTTTTTTTGTTGGAAAACATCAACTTTTTTGCAATATTTTGACATAAAATTACTAAATTTGTAAAAATGTAGGAACGTTTTCAGAAGAAGAAGAAAGTTGTAAAATGGTGAGTTCAGGTTGTCGCGAATTCTTTTCATAAAAAAGTGAATTTTCTTATCTTGAAATCTCAAATTTCACAAAAATTGCATCTTTGTAAATTATAAAATGAAAACTTTTCTGCTAAAAAAAAAAACAAACACATTTTTTTTCTTCTTAAATTACATATTTGAAAAAAATGTTGACTTTAAAAAAAAAAAAAAAAAAAATCAATACTTTTTTTCTAAACTTTTCTTTTTTCACGTATACTTGACCTACATTGTTTGTACCGGTCTGTAATTATCTTCTGCAGCGCTGTAGCTTGAAGCGCTGTGCTTCCTTTTGTTTACGGCATGTGGCTCATGTAAACATTAGGCAACGACCATCTTTACCGGCGCTGCAGCGTTCTGTACACAGATAGAAAACGAAGGGAAATGTAATAAAAATGAAAGGCCGTGCTGCCAAGCAGACTGGCGATTTAAAACTAATTTAAAGTTTGGAATAATTTGAACATGTGGCCGACGTTTCGTCTTTGCAGCGCTGAGGAGTCCCAGGAGGAGCTCCAGGAGTTCCAGCAGATGAGTCGGGACTACGAGGTCGAGCTGGAGACGGAGCTGAAACAGTGTGAGGCGAGAAACCGCGACCTCCTCGCTGCCAACAACCGCTTACGGATGGAACTGGAAAACTACAAGGTATGGCTGCCGTGTGGCGTCAGAGTAACATTAGCGAGAGGAATTTGAAAACGTATGTGAAGAGTTGCACCTGCTGAGATGGTGGAGAACGATCTGTAACAGCAGCAGCCCTGCACCTGCGATATATTTGATTTTATGACGCACATCAAAGCATAAAACTGCTGTATCCAGGGGTGTGAACTCCTTTTGATTTGCATTGAACCGACCGAACCACCAATAAGACGTGACCTAACCGGGGATTTCCATGTGTCAGCTGATAAGTGGAGTTTTACAGCTCCCATTTGCCTGCGGCGGTTTCAGGCTCGCTCTCCTCCTCTGACTCTGTGGCTTTCACAGAGGTTCGATTCAGGACCCAACAGGGCAGCAGATGACTCTTGTCCTCGCTCTGTGTCTGGAGGGGACGGCAGTACTTCACATGAGACCCGTCTCAGTCACAGATTACTCGCCTCGGTCGGCCTCAGGTCGTCCTTGGGCTGCGAGCACATCGGGGATGAACGTTTTGTACTTTGAGAGAGAGCTGCTTGATTTAAAACGCTTTGGGCCCTAAAGCCTGTTTTTTCAGAAAATTGCATCTATATATTGAAACGAGTGCATTTCTGCAACCACAAGGTTAATTTGAATACTTTTGGTGTCACAGTAAAGGAAACACTTGTGAGACCTGTTAAGATGAGTAAATATCAGTCTAAGTGTTGCTGGTTGAGAGTAAATGAAGATGACACACAGCAAAACAGAAAAAGAAATCGTAGGCTTGACCAATAAAAAACCAAAACACTTCCTGGATGAATATCACTTTGGAATGATGCAGCTGCAGCTATAAACTTCTATAAAATGAAATAAAACATAGTACAGTTTCTGAATATTATCTGTGCAAAGTTTAACTCTGATAAAGTGACGTAGAACGAGTTTTTTTTTGTTTTTTTTTTAGTTCACACACGTCAGGCCAGATTTCTAAAATGGTCATTTTGGCACTTTTGGTCTGTCTGTCCATTTGAATTTCATCACGTACAAAACTATATAACTAATTTGCATAACACTATTGGTGTTCATTACATCCAAATACAACAATTCTTGGATTTTTTTATTTAAAGACCTTTAAACATTTACCATCCAAAAAACGGTCACAATGATCACAAAAATGCTCAAATGCAGCGTCGGCACAAACGTCAGTTACACGAGTTTTTATATGTGCAAAGGATCGATTTTAGTGAAAGACACGTCCTTTGAATCATTAGAGCCAATAGAATGAAACTATTCATCCATCATCTGTACCCGCTTTGTCCTGTGCAGGGTCACGGGGGTCTGCTGGAGTCTATCCCAGCTGACTTCAGGTGAAAGGCAGGGGTCCACCTTGGACAGGTCTCCAGTCCATCGCAGGGCCACATGTAGACAGACAACCACTCACACACAGGGACAATTTATGAACACCAGTTAACCTAACGAGCATGTCTGTGGACTGTGGGAGGAAGCCGGAGTTCCCGGTGAGAACCCACACAAGCACAGGGAGAACATGCAAAGACAGAAAGGCCCCTGTGGAGGCTGGAACCAGGAACCTTCTGGCTGTGAGGCACCAGAGCTGACCACCAAGACACCGTGCTGCCTGTAGAATGAAAGTATATTCAACAAAATGAGATTGACAGCACAGTCAGCCAATCAGACTCTGCAGAACGCCGGTGTGCACCGCTAGGAAGTGCACACTGCTGCATGAGGAAATTGTGACCATTTCCACGGGGTCCTAGAGCCCGCCAGAGATGAACGGAATGGTTTGAGTGTCCACAGGGCAGCGGTTGATGGTATTTTGTGTTATTTACTGGTAAAATACACATCTCAGGGGAAAACAGCAGCGGTAAGAGGGATTTGAAACGATTTCTTTGGCTTTGATCACTCTGACAGTTTGGTGAGGTGGTTTTAGTTTTTAGTGATTATGGTAAATGGTTTGCGCTTATATAGCGCTTTACAACTGCATTTCTACAGCGCCAAAGCGCTTCACACTGTAAGCATTCACCCATTCACACACCGGTTGTCGGCGGAGCTGGCCGGACAACCGGGAGCAGTCAGGGATTCAGCGTCTTTCCCAAGGACACTTGGGTGTACCCAGGACTAGAACTAAAGAACTAAAGAACCAGGGCTGGAACCACCAACCAGCAGGTACGTGGCCGACCACTCCACCACTGAGCCGCTGCTGCAGGGAACTTCACACAGTGGTGATGTGTGCAGCTTGATGTTTGGTAGTTCAGTCAGCTGGTGTTTGAGTTGTTTTTAGGTCACATAAAGAAGTTTTGCATCGTCAGATTCTGCGTTTGATTTGATGTGCAACATCACTACACGAGTGCGTTGTTTCAGTGTTTACTAAATGCTTCTCAGGGTCCCCAGCTGGGGGACGCTCGGGGCCAAGGGGTGACGGAGATGCTTGAAGGTCGTAAGAGAAGCAGGTTAACTTGTTTGTGCTCGGTAAAGAGTCCCCAGGCATGAACGAGTGAATGAAAGAGACGTCATCACGTCACGCTTTGGCCACACAGGCGCCGCGTGTTTGTGACTTATCGTATGTGCTGCGTTTTTATTAGAGATTCATGAGAAAATGGGTCAAGCTGCGTGAAAATGAAGACCGTTGTCTGGAACGAGGTTACGCTCACATGACCTCCGTGCAGGGGCTTTGGTGCGTCTCTCGTTAGGCTCAAACAGAAGTGATTTAGCTGCTATTTTTAATCACTTAATATAAAGAAGCTCTTGTCTGAGTCTCGCTTGGAGACTCATCATCACTCAGTAAACAAAGCAGCCAATTGTCACACATAACGAGTATAAATAAATGTATATGGAGGACGGAGAGATCAGTCGCGATGAGGCGTGCTCGTATTGGGGTCAGTCTTCTCGACGGTGATAGAAGCGACGTCTAAAACACCAAAAACGATTATTCTGTTTGTGGTAGATGATGCACACAAGCACTTTGCTTTAAAGTGGTATTTTTGTTAAAACCTCCTGAAAATCATTTATCAGCCCCCATCCCAAAAGCTCATCCAGGAAGTAGGTTTAGTTGCAGTTCCTCCACTGACCACCAGGTGCTGGCTCCAAAACAGAGCGAATCCTCATTGACCTTCATGTTAAAGTACCAAGTTTGCATCAGAATGAAACATATTTACAGCCTGTTGCAAAAAAACTTTGTTTTTTTTCCATCTGTGGTTTCATATTACATCCATGACAACTGAATTTATTTTATTTCTTTTGTACCACATGAGATGAATTTATATTAAGCAATAAAGCTGACCAATCAGATGCCTGGATTTAATTTGAGATGCTTTTTTTTAAAGATTTTTTTTGTATAGGAGAAACACTTTAACTATACATCAAACAATAAACATCTCTTTCTTTAAAAGCTGTGAACCAGAAACGCCATCGTAACGTTTGTTTCTGTTGCAGCGTTGAACATGTTTTACCACAAATAAAAACCTTCAGAAATAAGTTTAGAACTTGACTTGACAGTTCAAGTCAAGTTTGAAAAATAAATTCTTTTATTTTTTACTTTATCTTGTCACATTATAAACAATCGAGGGAAAAAAAGTGTGCAGACTGAGTTTTAAAAAATTAAATTGAGATTTTTCATGAAAATATGCAAATTCTTGAAGTTGACCAAAAAAAAAAGGTTTTATAAATCTGTTTTAAAAAGAAGTGATCAGAAACGTTTTTCCTGAAAGTATTTTTGTTTAAAACAGACAAACATGCTTCCTTGCTGTTTCGTTCTGTGTCCCAGCTTCACCTTCGCTCCGTTTATTAGGCGACAGAAGTGGAAAAATAAGCCCACATGCTTCTAGTAGCTCTGAGCGTCGCTGGAAAGACGTCATCAGTTGGAAATCTAAAAATGATTTCAACACAATCCAAACACCTTCTGTTGGATTCCATCTCTGCTTGTAGGAGGAACCAACATGCTTCATTTGAACAAACATGGGGGGGGTATTACCCCACGGGGCCCCCTCTTTTCTTCCCAGCCGCCTTGCTCAGTGTCGGGGGTTGGGGGCTTGGTGGATGGGGGGGGGTTTGCTTCTGTGTTGTTGTGGGGGGACGGCGGTCGCCTGTATGAGGTGGGGGTGTTTGGGGACTTTGGTGCTTGTCGGTGTGTCCCCGGCTGGCGGCCTGGGGTCTCTTGGCTCTGCTTGCGTCTGGACTTCTGGTCCTCTCTACCTCCCCGGGGGTCTCTGTGGTCGGGGGGTGGGGCCCCGTGGGTGTCCCCTGCCTCCTCTGCTGTGGTCTGGGGTACACTTGGGTTGTTGTGCAGGGTCCTGGCTGGTCTTGCAGGGTGGTGGGTCGGGGACGGGCCCCTGGTGGGTGGGGTTGGGGTTGGGCTGGGTGGGCAGCCTCTGGTGGGGCTCAACATTCCTACATTCCCCCCCCCCCCCCCCGTGCTATCTGTGGTTTCTCTCTTTCTCTTATCTTGCTGAATATATTTATTAATAAATACATTAAATTCTTTCGTATGCTTATATGTTGGCTTTGCCATCTTCACGACTCTCCAGGAAAGTCGTAAAAATGGCATCACGATCACATTAACCTGTTTTTTTTTTGTTTGTTTCAGACATCAAATACATTTAATAGTTTACTAAAATAGTTTTTCCGTCTCTGTGGTTTGCTTTTGTTTTTCTCATTAAAAAATAAAACGACTGAGTGAACATCATTCAAAAGCATTAATTTTTTAATTTAAATTTCTTTTAGCTTGCCTCTGCAGAAATGCATGACGTTATTACGTTCATTAAAATCCTAATGTGAGTTTGTGTTCAGTTTTACGGGGATGATTTAATTTTACGCTGGTTTTTGGAGCTCCTCCATCGCCTTAATGCGGTAAACAAAGCGTAGCTAAAAGCCTTTTGTATCAGACTGCAGTTTTCGTAATGTTATTTATTTTTTGGTCCTAAGGGACACTTTAGACAGATGTTAAAAGTTAAGCCTTTTGTTGTGAATATTTACACACAAGATGGTATTTTATGATTAGTTTTTGGATGTTCTTAGGAAGAAGGGTTAAAACGCTAACATAAGATGCTATCAGCAGTTTTTATTTCTAAATAACGCCGTTCAGGTGTGAGGAATTTGGTTAAACACGCTGAAACTTGACCGACCGTCTGTTGGTGCAGCACAAGATGTTTATTTTTGAGAAAAGATCCACTGACTTTACGGCTGGTTTATTTTCTTACCGCGATGACTCTGGTTGGTCGTACGAGGAAAAGCTGCTTCAGGGCGACGCTTTGATGTCAGATTTCATCCTGTTATGTAATTGTTTTTGGAGCTCTTTCATCTGCTGCTCTTCATATTCTGTCCTTATTTGTTCATGCCGCCCCCCCTTTTCTTTTTTTTTCCTCGTCGCCCTCCTGCCAGGACAAGTATGGGACTCAGCACTCTGAGGCCTGCCGGCAAATCTCCACCCTGGAGGGGGACCTGGCGGAGACCGTGGCCATCAGAGACCAGCTCCAGAAGTACATCAGAGAGCTGGAGCAGGCCAACGACGACCTGGAGAGGGCCAAGAGGTCAGGACGTTCTCACACACACACGCACACGCGTGGAATGTGTTTTAATCTCTATTTGACAGAAATATACAATACACACATGCGGCACACACAACTGAAAAAGCTCAGCTTAAATTAAATAAGATTATTTCTCAGCGTCGGGCTCAAAAAGACCAGACAGTGAGAGAAGACTGGCCTGTTACTGGTTTAAGGCAGCAGTGTCAAACTCTTATTTCATATAATCACCATGGTTACCATTAAAGCTTTTTTTCAGCCTGATATGTTGTCAGATTTCACAAGTGAATTTTTGTCATAAAATATCAAATTTCACAAAATTTGCTAATTTTGCGATAAAATTGAGGCTTTTGTACTGAAAACTCACACTTTCCTTGTGATATCACAACTTTTTCACTTACAATTACCATTTTTTTTTTGGAAAATATCAACATTTTGACATAAAATTACTACATTTGTGAAAAATGTAATAATTATTTCATTTCGCAATCACAACTTCTTTTCATAAAAAAGTGAATTTTCTAATCATTAAATCTCAAATTTCATAAAAATTGCAACTTTTTTTTATTGTGAAATTAAAACTTGTTGATTAAAATCACTTCTTTTTCATACATTTTTTGTAAAATAGCTAATGATGTAAAATTGTGAATTTTGCAATATCACATATTTTCTTAAAATTTTAAATAAAATTATATCATAAAATTTCAAATTTTACAAACATCACAAATTTTTATGATAAAATTAAAGCTTTTCTACTAAAAATCACAATTTCTTGTTAAATCACAAATGTAAAAAAAATGTTGAGTTTTTTGTAAACAAAAAACACAAAATTCAAATTTTGCAAAATCGACTTTTTATTATATGATCACAAATAGTCAAAATCAACATCTCAAATTTCACAAAATCACAGTTTTTTATTATAAAATTAAGACTTGTACATTTTTTTCCTTGTAAAAGTAATAAATTTAGCAAAATTAGGACTTTTTTGTATATTTTTGTTTTTTTGTTGGAAAATATCAACCTTTTGACATAAAATTTCAACATTCGGAAAGTTTTAGAACTTTTTGTTCTAAAATCACAAATTTTTGTAAAGTAAAGTAAAAAATCCCAACTTTGTAAGTTGTTTTGTCAAGTAGATTATTTGAACATTTAACCTCAGTTGCAGCAGATTTAAATTTCGTCCATCTGTTGGAGCTCAGTGATTATGACCACAGGTCTCGGGGAGCCAATCAGATGAGTCCAACCTTGAAGACGGCGACAGCAGAGCTGCTTTGATATCAGTCCTCAGTCTCATAACAGGAACTCTCTCCCATCCAGGGCCACCATCATGTCACTGGAGGACTTCGAGCAGAGGATGAACCAGGTCATAGAGAGGAACGCCTTCCTGGAGAGTGAGCTGGACGAGAAGGAGAATCTCCTGGAGTCCGTTCAGAGGCTGAAGGACGAGGCCAGAGGTAGATGAAACGCTGTTGCAGCCGCCGTGAAAGGTTGACGCAGACTCTGGTTTCACATCCAACAACTGATGCTTAGCATCTTTAAATGAAAGTAAACCGAGGCTCTTTTAAACTGCTGGGTTACCATGGCAACTGAACTGAATCAGTTTCATATTAAGTGGCATTTTTTGTTTATTTCTTCATCCTTCTATCAGCCATCATCATCAGGGCCCAAGAAATGTCAGCGGTCCCTAAAAACCCACTAACCCATCTTTAAAAAAAACAAAACAAAAAAAACTTTAACTTCTAAAGGTCTTGTTTTTTTATGGCTTTGGGCAGCTGATGTAGTTTTCAAAATAAAAGAATAAGCCGACTCTAAATGCGAAGGGTCACATGACCAGGCCTCTTTACCTCCTAGCTGCACCTCTGGAAGGGAACAAAAACTCATTACTGAGTTTAAAACGTACATTTGCACCAACAACCAACATGAAATGATAAAAATATGACATGCTACGTGTTAGGGATGTCTCAGGATCTAAAGGCCTGCACTCGTTCTGCAGAAAGGTCGTCACCGTGCTGTCGATGCGTTTACTCTGTGACGACAGAGTCCCTCCAGCATCTCGCGGAGTTTTTTTATGATCTTTTTTGTGATTTTAAAAAAAGCCAGATTTTGCGGGGACTTTTCACAAAAATTTCGGTGTAATTTTGCGGAGCTTTATTTGTTTATTTTTGTTAACAAAATGGAAAAATTGCAACGCTTCTTTTTACTGAAGACAAAAACAAGATGCAGTCTCCATTTTAACATAAATGTCTTGAAATCTCTCAAAACCATGAAGATAAAGTGCAGACAAAATGCTTGTTATTCTCTGTCTTTTTTTTTTTTATTAAAAGAAAAGTGTAATTTCTTGCAACAGTAAGAAGATGTAACTTAAAAAACAAACTGAGATCTCTTGCAACTTTAATTTTATACAACTAATTCAGTCTTAGTAGAATGTTGCTGAAGAATAAACTGATTCCGTTATTGATGTAATTTTATGATAATTAAACTGTATCGTTGTTTAGAGGAGTTTATTTCTATGTTTAACAGCAGATGAAACCTTTATAAAACCTAAGGGCTGGACAATTATTCAGTAATGATATAAAACCTTTAAATAATGATGATACGACTTTTAAACACATTTTCAGTGTTTTGATCTACATTATTATGAAAATGCTTGACAAAGTTTGTTTGATGGTGATGTCATATAACTCTGTTATGGCTTTAAATAAAAGATGAGCAATGATTTATTCTGTTAAAATTTCACATCTAAAACATGATACAGTTTTATTGGTTTTAATTGTTTCGGTGGATTTGGTAGGTTTGTGGGTACCGCTCTGCTGTCTGGTAGCTCCTCTTCGGTTTTCATATTATTCATATCGATGTTGGAACTATATCGTATCGGCCAAAATTCAAATTTTTGTCATATCGTAAGTCTAATCTTATTAACTATGAAGATGTGAACTCTACAACTCGGACTCGTGTGTGACTGTAAGTCGTTTCAAATATTTTATTGTAGAAAAGTGTTTATCCAGCAAAGATTTTAGTTTGTGATCCACCTCAATGGTTAACGGCGTATAGAATAAATAACATTCATTCATAACATTTGTAAATTGTTTTTCCTGGTCTTCCTCCGTTATTTTAGTTGTCAGATGACTGCTTTTATAGCTTTTATTCTTTCACAGATTGATTAAAAACATTTGTAGTTTCAGCTTCCAGAACTGTGGGACTTGTAGTTCTCTTTCTCTCTGTTCATGTTTTCGCTCTTCGTGACCACAAACTGCAGCGATGTTTCGGTAAATTAGAAAAATCGCAACCCTCCGCATATTTTTCTGACTTTTGTTTGAATTTGTGTTAATTATTGTGATCCTGGAGGGACTGAACGACCAAAACATCATTCATCAGTCAAGATTTACAACCAGAAGTTGGCAAATTTATTCAAGAAACTGACAAAAATTAACTTTTTTATGACAAAGTTATGATATATAGATATGCAATTAAAATTATTGTTAGTATTTTTAGTACATAAAGTTGTGATTTTGAATTAAAAAGTTTCAATTTTGCTAAATTTGTGATTTTATGAACAAAGGTTGAGTTTAAGTTATACAAAATTTGCAACATAAAGAGATAATTTTCAGTATTTCAAAATTTCAGCTTTGTTTTTGTTTTTTTAACCATAAAAAAGGGTGATTTTACAGCTAAAAAATCTAACGTCCTGCTCATCATCGTCTTAATCTTCACGTCTCGTAACTCTTCTCTGTTGTGCGTGATGCAGACCTGAGGCAGGAGCTCGCCGTGCAGAAGAAACAGCAGGTTCAGGACTCAAAGCCGTCCCTCAGCAGCGCGGTCAAAGAAGCTTCGTCATCATCATCGTCGTCCTCACCTCCCAGGCTGCCCACCCCACCTCTCACACCTTCAGACAAAAGAGCAGAAGGCAGAAGCTCCAAGCAGCCTCTCCATCCTGCAGCCACTCCGTCCAGACCTCCATCCTCCACAGAGGCCTTCGCCACCCCACCACCCCCCGTCAGCAGAGGTCGGTCCACAGACGTCAGACTGACGTTTATAATTACAAAAAAGAAAAGAAAAGGTTATAGCGGTAGGCATAAAATCTAATTGCAATTTTTCTCCTGAAATCACTAATTTTTTAAATGGAAAAAATGTAAATTTTACAAAATAAGAGATTTAACAAAAATGATCAACTTTTAGTACTAAAATCTTCTTCAATGCTTTCCTAAATCTGACATCAATCAGCTGTTCTCCACCTCAGTTATTCCACCTTAAAGCAGCTGTTCTCCTCCTCAGTTATTCCACCTTAAACAGCTGCTCTCCACCTCAGTTATTCCACCTTAAAGCAGCTGCTCTCCACCTCAGTT
>JBAMYA010044036.1:0-12811 GCA_037176975.1 Arrhamphus sclerolepis | reverse complement strand
GGTCCAAGTAGTCCAAACTGGTTCAGATATGAGTTGTAGCCAGATGACACATCTCTATACCTGTTGGTCTGGAGCATTCAAGTGTGTTTAAACACAAAGTCACAAATGAAAGACATCAGCAATGATTTTAGAGAAGCAATAACAAAAAAAATATATAAATTTGGAGTAAATAAAAATGGAGTTCATCATTCTGTAAGAGAAAAGATATTCAGAAATGGAAAACATTTGTGGCAGTTGCTAATCTTCTCAGGAATGGACAACCCAACAAGATCAGTGTGTTGCAGTACAGTATATTACAAAAGGAATGAACAAGTATGTTGTTTTTTTTGGTTTGTTTTTTTGGTGGTGGTGGGGGGTGGGGTGGGGGGGGGTGTTTGGAAAGGTTGTTAGGAAATAACTGCTGTGTAAAAAGTAAAAAGCATTGAAGCTTAGGTTGCATCTGAACAAACAACAATTCACAGACACAGAATATCAGCACAATCACCTCATAAAAACTACGAAGTGCAGTAATGGAAGGGTGCTTAGTTTACAGGTATCTTACAGTCATTCCACAATGACACCAAACACACCAACAAATGAAGGTTTTGCAATGGTGCAAAAGTCCAGAACCAATGTGACTGAATTGATGGAACGGGATCAGAAACTGTGTACCAACAAACACCTGCACAGGTCAATGAACTGGACATAAAGAGGAGAGACAACAGTCCTCCACAGTCACAGACGGAGATAGGTGGACGTCTCTTATCCAGAGATGTCATCCAGAAAACTAAATTCATGTTAGCGTAGCCTCAGGTGGCTCTAGGAGCTAAAAAATCATGGGGTGCACTGAAAAAAATACATTAATTTTTAGTTTTTAGATGTATGCTTTACATTTTTCATGGAGTTATGCATTATTTATTGTTATTCCTCCGTGGTTCTAGTGACCTAACTAATACCTGGTAAGGGACCAGATGACCTCCTTCTACAGCAAATCTTCTTTTCCCCTCATCACTTTGTTTTTCAGCTCTTTTGCATGAGTACGTCCTTTCTGCTTGTTACGCAAAAATGTTTGACTGCTGTTATAAGTCAGCAGTTAAAACCCTTCAGCAGACACAAACGCCAGTCCATTTCAAATTCTGTCCTTTGATTAACATAAAAGTGAATAATTGCAGAGATGAAACTGTGAGCAAACGTCACCCTGAGGTGCATCTTTTTTTTCTGACGTCAAGGCTGCTGTGCTGAGAGCCATGTGATAAAGCAGCAGCATCCAGGTGAAGATCTAAAATGATCAACTGTGAGTAAACTGATTACCTGGAAGTTTCCCACCATGATGAGCCCAGCAGCACAGATCCAGCCGGTGGAGAGGCCGGCCATGTTGAGGACGCAGTTCTGGTGCTTCTCAACCACATGAGCGTAACGCAGCAGCCCAATCAGCATCACTGGGGGGAGCAGACGTAGAGCAGTAAGAAACCACAAGGCAGCAACCCATTAAAACATCAATACTGAAGGCATTCATACACTCATAACACATAAAATCAGTTTATATGCAGATGATGTACTCCTGTTCCTACAAAACCCAAATAAATCAGTTAAAGAACTAATCCAGGTTATTAATACATACTCCAAAATCTCAGACTACACACTAAACTGGAACAAATCTACCACATTAATGATAAATGGAGATATCGATTTTCACACATCACAGATCCCTCACCTATCACCATCTACCGGCAAGATTACATCCTCCAAGCTGTCAGAGTTTTTCCACCTCAATTTCATTTTACTCTATTGAAAACAATAAAAGATGATTTAAAACAATGGATGGCAATACCCTTTCAATTATAGGATGTTTTAACACCATTAAGATGATGATATTACCTAAACTCAATTACTTATTCACCATGATCCCTATTCAACCCACAATGGCTTTTTTCCCACTCTGGACACAATTATAACATAATTTTACTGGAAAAAAAACAAACAGAATAAAACTAACAACTTTACAGCAGTCAAAATCTCAAGGTGGCCTAGAAGCACCAAATTTCAAAAAACACTTTCAAAACTGTAATTAATATCTTCAAACAACAATCCACTTTAAATTCCAATCAATAAATGGGAAAAAGATCTTAACGTCTATACAGACGATCAGTTTTGGAACAGTGTCTGTCTTAACATTTAAACCAAAATACAGTCAATAGAATATAAAATAATCCATAGAACACACCTCAAAAGCACAGGATGCATGTGATGCAACCTACAGAATCAGACACTTGCACACACTGTACACTGAATACAACTGATGATCACCTCTGCACATTCTGGCTCTGCCCACCAATACAAAAGCTCTGGAAAGAAATAATCACCAAACTATCTCATCCCCATCTGTCTGCTTACTTGGTAATCTAGAAGAATTGAACATGAGCTCCAAACAGATACAAACCTGCTGCTTGTAGCCCTGACTATCGTCAAAAAAACAATACTGCTTATGAAAAACAGGGAGAAGATTACTTCATGACAATGGCTAGTTCTTTTCACACAACAGATATCAATGGATCAACAGTCAGCTACAGATAAAAATCAATTTGAATATTTCATTAGAATATATTCCATAATTCTAAACGCCATTTTGATGCCGGGGAATTAGTGTCACTATGGAAATAAAGACCAAGGGAGGAGAGGAGAAATGGCACAACCTGTTAGTAAGTTCAGAAAACGTGCTGCTTAGTCATCCTTAACTCATCTATGTATTTACTTTATGTCGTGTTTTTTTCTTCTCCCACATTCACTACAAACTGTTCATCCAGGCGGAGGAATGCCTCTTCAGCTGCTCCAGCTGACATAATTCTGTAATTTCCAGTCTTGCTGAAGAGATTTCTTTTTTCCAAATAATTTTCAAAACAGAGGATCCGAACGCTACGCCCCTTAATGGTACAAATAAATACCTGCATTTTCAGAAGTTATTGAAAATGCACAGAAGAAACCTTTCGTGGGACTTGCAGCATCAAAGGAGCAGTGAGCTGAGAGTTTCCTCCTACAACGTGAAGCAACGATGCTGCAGATCTCTGCGTGAGACGGTTCCTGATGTCTGTTTATCAAACAGCTCCATCAAAGCCTCACAGCGGCGTCACGCCGCTCTCCCACACTTCCATGTGACCATGCTGACATCTGGTGCTGATCAAGCTACAAACTGCAGAGCGCGACTGTTTTGATGTTCCTGTCGGTAGTCCAGCAGTGGACGCAGCGGTCAGTTTTTGATGATCGAGTGCATGCAGCGATAAGACTCCGTGTTTTGCATTCTGGGTTATCTTTGCGTTTCTTGGGCTGCTGCACAGCAAGGGTTGGACCTCATGTTCTCTGAGGCTTTGACAATTACCATTCTTCTAATCTGCACTCACACCACACCTTTGAGTAAAACAAACTGCGCCACAAACATAAACCAAGTATTGTTTATGAGAGCAGAATTCAATAAAAAGGGGGAAGCTTTTGATGTCAGGAAAAATGTCCCAAGTGCAATCCTGCACACGCCTGCAGCTCTCAGTGAGGCCTAAAGGGCTGGATGGAGAGATGACTTAATGTTTCTGACCTTCAGAAATTAAACATTCATAAATGTTTATTGTCCCTTCTCATCAGAGAAGATTTGTCACTTTGCATTCTGCACATATAGGAAATGCTCTCTTCCTCAAGTCTTTGATTTATCATCGAACAAATACTGTAATTCTTATAGAATAATTTGCAAACAAAAGGATTGATACAAACTATGGAATTTCTTCTTTATTCTTAACAGCATATATTGGGGTATTAGAAGTAATGACCAAACTAAAACAAATAACAGTAATAACTAGTTCTAACCACATCTTTATCTTGTTACCTATGAAGCGTTCCACATAAAGATGCAATACCAGTCTCAAAAAGATGCAGGCCCTGAGGAGGGGAGGGGTGGAGTCAGATGTAGATTCAGATGCGACTGAACCAGGCATCCAACCAATCAGAGAACCAGAGCATGTGAGGTAAGCAGAGCGACGACCAGACTGGTACCATCCAGAGAAATCCAAAATGGCGCTGCAGCCGTCTCAGTGGTGTTTTGAGTCGAGGCTCCTGGACTGTCTTGTATGAATCACTGCATGAAGCCTGTTCCTGCCCTGTTGTGTTCTGTTTTATATGTTCTGCAGTGATGGAAAATGCTCTGAATGGCCAGTGGTACCAGAACCACCTTATTATTAGTTCTGCTGGTAAACCGAAGCTTCAAAACGCACCAAACACCAAAGGAAACCACAAACTACTGATTTTGTGAAGCCATCATGACTACAACTGATTGTCTGTCAAAATAAAGTCAAAAACCCGAGATGCAAACATTGGCTGATCATTTACTCAGGACCCTGGTTTCCAGAATAGCCCGACTGAAAAAAAGCCTGGTTTGTAGTCCTTTAAAAGTATCACACTGTTCTGGGAAACTCTCTTCTTTCTGTTTGTACACGTTTCCATAGTTTTGTTACAGCGCTGCTTCTGTTTGTGACTTCTGTCAGATAGACTACTGATAGCATTTGCTTTCACTTCTACAGTTACTTTTCATTCACTTTACAATGTAAAATAATGCAGAATACATTTAGACTATTGATGTAACAAACAACTGAGGTCAGAAAGTTTCAAAGTTGCTACATTCAGTCGTGTGTATTTGAGAAATAAATTTTAAAAAAATCTGATTTCAAAGTCCACCTCTTGTCAAATCCAGAATTAGTGTTTCAGTTGTTCTCCTGACATGGACATGTGAAATTTATCAAAATATTCTCAGATTATTTTAAGCTATGGCTTGTTTTTCGTCACACAAGTTCAATCTTGTGTATTTCTGAACTTCTGATCAAATAATTTCTCCTCTAATTTCCTTCAACTACACACTGTGCAATGACAGGAGCGCCTACATCTTTCTTCATGTTTGCTCTGTCCATGATTGTGGCGCAACTTTCAATTTAACCAGGTAAAAATCTTGAGGTTGGAGTTCGAGTTCAGGGAGGTTAATTTAAAGGGTTAAAACAGTCAAGGATTAAACAGCTTTAAAAAAAAAAAAAGTTATGTAGAAAAGATCGTTAAAAAGTTATTTTGATACATGCATAGTTCGTGGTGGCAAAAAACCAATCACAGTATTTTTTTATAAAAACTCTTATTATTCATTAGTTGTGTCTAAAAAGCATGTCCAGATGCAGCTGCTCTAAACTGTAGTTCGTCCAACAGTGTGTTGCAAAAGTCGTCAGTAGAGGGCACAGAGCGTTCTGGAGTTAACCTTAACCCTACAGGAGTTAATCCTAACCCTACAAGAGTTAACCCTAACCTTAACCCTAACCCTACAGGAGTTAATCTTAACCCTAACCCTACAGGAGTTAATCCTAACCCTAACCCTACAGGAGTTAACCCTAACCATACAGGAGTTAATCTTAACCTTAACCCTAACCATACAGGAGTTAATCCTAACCTTAACCCTAACCCTACAGGAGTTAATCCTAACCCTACAGGAGTTAATCTTAACCTTAACCCTAATCCTACAGGAGTTAATCCTAACCCTACAGGAATTAATCCTAACCCTAACCCTAACCCTACAGGAGTTAATCATAACCATACAGGAGTTAATCCTAACCTTAACCCTAACCCTACAGGAGTTAATCCTAATCCTACAGGAGTTAATCCTAACCTTAACCCTAATCCTACAGGAGTTAATCCTAACCCTACAGGAGTTAATCTTAACCCTAACCCTACAGGAGTTAATCCTAACACTAACCCTACAGGAGTTAATCATAACCTTAACATGAACTCTACAAGGGTTAATCCTAACCCTAACACAAACCCTACAGAAGTTAATCCTAACCCTAACCCTACAGGAGTTAATCCTAACCCTAACATGAACTCTACAGGACTTAATCATAACCCTAACACGAACCCTACAGGAGTTAATCCTAATCCTAACCCTAACCCTACAGGAGTTAATCCTAATCCTAACCCTAACCCTACAGGTGGCAGAATAAATGGCAGAATAAATCCTGCAGCTGGTTGATCAGAAGCACTTGTCTTCTGCTTCTCAGTCTTATGTTAACAGGTGGGTTGTACTCCTTAAATATAATTCAATTCACAGCAGAATAACTAATAATAGTGGTGAAAATGTACAGAGATGATCTGTGATGTGATGAATGCTTAGTGTTGTAATAAACGATGAGAGCACATGCCTATACAGGTTTATGCTAAGCTAGCGAACTTTATGCTAACAGTTGAAGTAACAAAGAGTATAGTATGTAAGCCAGAGAGACACAAATAATGGGTTGTGTTTGAAGTTATACACCGAATACATGCTTAAAGAGCAATTGTATTTTATTAATTGAGTAGCTGGTTATGTTAATGTGTGTTGATAAACTTGAAAGAATATTTTTGGACATTTTCTGATTTTCTAATGAACTGTGATTTGTCCAGTGTTTTAGTTAGTGACAATAACAGCAACCCAAGTCATAAGAAAATGCTGTGAAATAGAAATGAAAGTTGGAAGACATCTCCACAAGTTCTATGTTGTAAAAATTTGTTAAAGTAGAATAAATCCTGCAGCTGGTTGATCAGAAGCACGAGTCTCCTGCTTCTCTGTTTTATGTTAACAGGATTTATTACCACACCCCTCCTGACCTTTGTCAGATCAGGAGGGCAACATTAACAGATTTTGTTAAACGTCCCAGAATTTCAGTATTTTTCAGAAAGAAAAAAAACCTGCACAAACAGGTGTTCACTGTGAAGAGGTGCAACAAAGGAGCACTTCACTGCATACCAACAGGGCGTCTTCACATTGTTTTCCTCCAAAGAAACCTGATGCATTACTTTACAGTGACACGAAAGGTGTCGACGTGACTTTCAGACGCTTAAAAATACAACTTGAGAAGCAGCCAGATACGTTTGTGTAAGTGCAGTTTAGAGTTGAGAACTCATCCAAACATAACGTTTCTGCTGCTCCTCTGCAGTAAAGCTGTCACAACAAAGTTCAGTGACAATGGCCTGCAACCGTGGAGCTCAGGATGTTTCAGCACCAAAATCAGCTCAGATGAGACACTTCACCCACTTTCACCCCCCCTGACTTGTAGTACATAGACACATAAAAACCAACATGCACTCTGCACATCGGTCAACGAACCCTCAGAAGATCACCCAAAATAGAAGTTTTAATAGTTTTGGCACACAGCAGAGCAGAGTGGCTGCCCCTTCGATCAGAAGGTTGAAGGCTTGTGGGTTGTGCAGGACATTAAAAAAAGAGAGCACCATTCATGGCATGAACTAAGATTTTCCCTTCAGAACGAGTCCTGAAACAGGACTTGGCAGTGGACCCTACAGCTGAAAAAACAAGCCTGAGGGTTTTGAATGCCCAGAATGCGTCACAGTCAAGAGTGATATCGATGTACGGCACCGAGGTGATGACATCAGCTTAAACAATCTGAAAGTGCACCTGAACGACAACACCGGAGGGATACTTACCCATGAATGATCCAGTGCTGCAAATGAGACTGAAAAAGCAACTCTCAGGTGGCAGAGTTCCACATTTACTGCAAAAGAAACAGAGAGGGGAGGGGGGGGGGGTTAATATGGAGCAACCTCCAGGATCAGTGGGCTAAAGTTCAATCAAGTTCTCATAGAATTCAAACCATGACCTCCTGCTCTTATACAAAACCCTTAAAAGCAACCATGAAAAGTGTTTTTAGTTACTCAAGACCAAACCAGCAATGTTCACACTGGTTCTGACCTTTATTTACACACCAAGAGCATCATGAAGAGCATGAACAAAGAACATCGTAGCAGCTAGAAGTTCCCTCATTCAAGCTCGTCTTTAGCAGGGTGAATATGCACTCCACAAGAACATAAGCAGCCACGCCCCTGCAGACAGACAGACACGCAGCCGCTGCAACAATGGTGTCATGAAGCTGGCGGGGATCCCTGAGAGGCTTCTCAGAGAAGAGAGGCGATGCAGTTGTCTGCAGCAGGGAGTTTTTGCTGATACTTAGAAATGCACTGAGAGAGAATCACGTGGTGGCCTGCACCTCTACACCTGACTTTATGGTGGTCCCCAGTGGGATGTCTGCTAATTAATCAGCTTCATGAGTGCGCTCCCAACCGGCAATCAACTGGAATTCACCGACGTACACACATTCATGAATCCACGTGTTCATGAATCCAGAGCAGCCTGCTCATTTACAAATGTAACAGGGTCTGCAAGTTGTGTACATCACTTTACAAAGATTGCAATCCATTAATTAAAAAAAAACAACAATAAAAAATTTGATGGAGGAATGTGCGCACCTTTACGAATATTTCTAACCTTGCGCGTGAAGATTTTTTAGACGAAGGAAACTGGAGACGTAGATGGTGAAGTGAAGTGAAGTCAGGCTCATCTCAGACATTTAACTTCAAATCAGTTCAGCTTTCATGAGCTCCTTTTATTGACCATTTATGGTAGAATGTAGGTGTGGTGAGGGCAGAATATGCAGCAAATCCACCTGCACAAACCTCCAGGTGGTTTGTGATTCATAAAAGGGAAACTGCTTACAAGTGTGCGTGTGCACAGTTTTATAAATCAGATTGTTTTATGGGTGCACGCTTTTGGTCGTATAGAAACTTTCAGTAATAATCCTACACACAGTCTTATAAATGAATAATAATAATAATAATAAAACAGTTTGTTTCTGCCCCATGCAAAAGCTCTGCACGTAACACAGGCACAGGTGGGGTTTGTTTTTTAAAAGACCAAATGTTCACAGGTAAAACTGGTCTCATGAAAACAGGGCATGAGACTGGACAGTGGCCCCTGACTCTGGCTCCACACTGCTCATACTGCACGCTGCAGTGTTGCAGGTACACCCAGCAAACCTGCACCAGTGACACCACTGACCTGATAAGTGGTACGTTGTCCAGCATGCAGCACAGCACGGGTCCTCTCTGCAGCGGCAGCTGCTCCTCACAGGACTCGTTATACAGCCTGCCAACACATGCACAAGCATGCACCAACGTCAGTATGCAGTCATAAGAGCACAGGACCGCAAGCGGCTCAAACATTCAGGGACTCGCTTATGGCTCGCTTAGGCTGATCAGAGTTGAAGATAATCTCAGTTTCACGTTACATTTTTACCTAAGAAGCTCATAATGAACCTCTCATGGTGCAGGACAGCTAAAGAAAACAAAAGTGAGTTAATGGTTCAGCATCAGATTGCACACTTGTGGCATCACAGCACTCACTTTACGTAAATAACAGTAGAACATTAAAGATTTTTAGGTGAGAGGCTGTTTTTGTTTTGCAATACACCCATCAGAAATAAAACCTGTGGCCGGTTGGACTGTTATGGAGACGTTTGGTGACGTGAAACACAAATTTCTGAGTTTAAAGGTTTCAGTGCTTCTGAAGATTACAGCATGTACTACAAAAGCTGACATTAGCTTAATTTTTTAACGTCAGCATTATTAGACAGACACTAGAACAGAAAATATTTTCTTCCACTGACTCACCGATGAATAAAGAAAACGTAAAATGCTCTGGAGAGACTACAAGTGCTGTTAGCAGGTTTACAGTTATTTACAGTTAGTCTACGATAACTGCAGACTTTTCACATTTTATTTAACATGTTTCATAAAGATACAGATTACAGCCATATTAAGCAAAGTATAATCACATTATCAAGAAACATCATTGAACCCAGTTGACTGGCACACACACATCCCCACACCATAATACCGCCTCCGCCATGTTTGTGGTCTGCTTTGGGTGATGAGCTTTTCTCTCTCCATCCATTTATCCTGATGCCTTTCAGGAAAACTGATTCCAGAAAACAGGAGACTTTGTGGCAAATTTGAATCTGTCCTTTTGTGTTCTTGAAAGTTCCCTTTGGTTTGTACCTTGCTGTAAGCCTGTTGTTACCTTCATGAAGACGTCACCCAACTGTAGATTTTGACAAAGAACCATTTATGAGTATTATTGACCTAACATGTAGATTGTTTTATTTCAAACCTGTTGCGGAAAAATCATGAAAACTAAATACTTCTGGGCCTGACTGTGCTTGTCAGTAAGTAGTACGGCTCCAGAAGCTGATTTCAGCATATTTAGTACATTTGTAGCTAACGTCTGGTGTCTGATATTTTACACAGCTGTTAGCAGTGACAGCTGTGGTTGCACGTTGGATTATGGGAGACAGCATATGAGTTAGACTGGTCAGTGGCATCCTGACCACTTTTCTAGAAGTAGCACACCATCTGGGTATTTTTACACGCTGCAGACTATACGTTGTACTGCATTTTGGCAAAATTAGTACATATTTGTAGCCTGCAGCTGTAAAAATGGCCTTTTGTTGGATAGCTAAGGCTACGTCCACACTAGTCTTTTTTTTTTTTTTAATTCCTATTTCAAAGAGACGGATCCACGTCCACCCTAGTGTTTCAGCTCTGTTTCAGCTCCGTGTCGGAAAAGATCTCCATCAACATTGTGTGATCATAACGGATATCACACAGCAATCAAAGCTCACTGGGCGTGCACGCATCTCAAAGACTGTCCCATGATGGTCCTGAGATTACAAGTGCGACCTGCTGCAGAGCGAAGGGCAGCAGCGCCATCACTCCTCTGATTTATGATTGTGATGTCTAATTCTTCTTTGCTTTTTTGTGTAACTTCACAGTGTTTTCAGAACTACAAACTATTGTACACTCAAACAGTCTTGAATTCCCAGCGTAGATTCATTTCAATCAAAGCTTGATTTACAACTACTAAAACAAATTTGAGCCCATTTAATGTTGTTAAAATTACGGATGTGTGTGTGTGCTTGTGTTGTGTGTGCCTTTTACCAGTTGTGCACAGGGCAGACGTGCTGGTTGTAGAGGGCCATTGCATATCTGTAAAGATAAAGAAGAAAAACAATGCTAAATAGGACACAGAAATAAATCAGTGCATAAATGAGAAGGTTGCAAAGTCATATTCTTCCATTGGTTATGTCTTACTCTTTATTAGTGTTAGTAAATACACAGTACAGATTAAAAAAACATCATCCACGTGCTCAGAGCACACCCACTGGGCGTTAACATGTGCTGCGTCGGCAGAGGAAGCTTTTTAGGTCCCTAAATCTGTCAGCAATAACTGAAATAATTTATACTTTAAGACACGTGTGCATGTTGAAGCTCATTTCAGAAGCAGATGTTAACTGCAACCTGGCAGCGGATGAGGCTGATTTACTGAGTTCACTACTTTGGTCCAGACTGAGACATGTCGCAGATGAGAAGAAAGATATCTCTGAAACGTTGTGCAGACATCAGTGTCCCCTGAAGGGGGGTCCAGCTGACTCATATGTCCCCTACAACATGAAATAACCTGTCAGGTCAGGTTAAAGCTGAGTTTAAGCCAGTGTTAAAACCCCATTAACCAGTTACCTTCAGCTAAAATCCTGCGTCATATTTATCTAACTTCATCAGGACTCACTCAACCTACATGGAGTTAAGTCTTTTTTTTCTTTTATTGTGTCATCATGTTTATAATAAGTATGATAATGACATAATACATAATTAGACATAATTAGAAGCTTAGCTTCTAATTCTTCTAAATACCAGGTTCTCTGACGCTGAATGGTAGAAATTTGGATGCTAACCCTTAACAAGCTTCCAGATTTTTTTTTATAAAATACAAATGCCACACAATTCCATTTTCTTTACAAAACAAGTGAAAAGACGAGTGAAACACAAGGAGTAAGAAAACTGAAAAACTGCTCGTAAACTGAGAGATTTCAAGTGATAGCTGTCGTCCCTCCATTGATCCCTGATAATGAGAGAGTGTGAAGGTCAGAAGAATTGATCGGTGTCAGCTGAGCAGGGTTAAACGACTGATTCTGCAACTGTGTTCATAAAGAGCCGCTGTGGCTACGCTTGTTTAAATGCCGTCAGCAGCACCATCCTCACTGTAAAGCGGATTCAGATTATTGTTTGCTGCAGATTTTATAAATGCAATCTCTCCTGTAATAAGGTATGAACATGCTGTGCATGCTGATGAAGGATATGAACTGTCTCACTGCACCTCTGATGTTGAGACAAATGTTAACAGTCGTGTGTTTTGTCCTGCAGACTCAGGACAGAGAATTGAGTCCTTTGGAAGATTTAATGCAATCTATTTGTTCCCCAGATAACCATCCATCAAGCCACCGTGCTGTCAGGCTAAATAACATTTTATAACTATTTCTATACCCAAATTCCATTAAGATTGAATCTATTTAGATGCAAATAGACATATTTGAAAACATTTTGTCACAACTGGATTGATACAACCGAACTTTAATTTAACTGTTGTTGTGTATTTCCACCATATAAACATAAAGTTAAATGAAACTGAATTGAATTGTTGTGCCTCTGTGGTAGCTCTCTGGCCTGCTTTGCCCCAGCACCCGGTTTGGGTTGGTCAAGAAGGCGGAAATCAACTTTTTTCATGAATTTATCACTTTTTAGTGCTTATGCATGTAAAATAATGGAAATGACGCCTTTCCTGCTTTTCTCAGTTCCCAAAAACAGCCTGTGGACTGATTTTATTACAGATGTCTCTGCCGCTTCCTAAATTCAGCTAAGAGTGTTTTCAAATACGACTTCTTCCTTTGGGAAACCGGACATGGTTTCACTTCTATTAGACTATAACAAAACCAGTTTAAAGTGTTTCTCCCAAAGTGGAGGAGAGCCAGAGAGAGACCACCGCTTTTTTGGGCTGTAGGAAGATGCATGTTCAGCAGCTCATTCTCCAGCCGCGAAACTCAGGCGCAACCTCAGAGCACCTCACTGTGGCCCCCCGCAGCGAGAGAGCGAGTCAAGG
>JBAMYA010044035.1:0-12811 GCA_037176975.1 Arrhamphus sclerolepis | reverse complement strand
CTAAGAAGCATTTCAAGGTCCTGGAGGGGCCTAGCCAGTCTCCAGATCTCAACCCCATAGAAAATCTTTGGAGGGAGCTGAAAGTCTGTGTTGCCCAGCGACAGCCCCAAACATCACTGCTCTAGAGGAGATCTGCATGGAGGAATGGGCCAAGATATCAGCAACAGTGTGTGAAAATCTTGTGAAGATTTAGAGAAAACATTTGACCTCTGTCATTGCCAACAAAGGCTTTATAACAAAGTACTGAGATGAACTTTTGTTATTGACCAAATACTTATTTTCCACCATGATAAATACTAAATAAATAATCAGAAAATGTGATTTGTGTTTGTTTTTTCCTCATTTTGTCTCTCATAGTTGAGGTATACCTATGATGAAAATTACAGGCCTCTCGTCTTTTTAAATGGGAGAACTTGCACATTTGGTGGCTTAGTAAATACTTTTTTGCCTCACTGTAGTTCATTGAACTGTTCAGCTTTCTGTGATTAGGACTACAATTTTGTTTTATGAATAAAAACCACATCAAGAATTATACAATATTATTCATGGTAAAAAATATTTTTGAAATTGCTGCCCAATTTGAACAACACCACACAGTTACAGTTGATGCCAGAAGTTTATATACACTGTATAAAAAGACTTTTTAAAAAACAAAACAAAAACTCTTTTAGGCTTTTCTGTATACATATGTTTTTGTACAGTTTGACATTAAATCAGGCTAAAGTTTTTACAACTTTGGTCAGTTAGTATTAACAAAATTGACTATTTACTAAATGCTAGCATAGAATGAGAAAGATTTTCATTCTATGCTTTCTTCATTCAGATGTTTCTGAATTCACTCTCTTTAAATTCAGATGTTTTATATAGTTACTTGGTACTTGGTACTGTATGACGGGTCGAAAGTCCTCATTATTCTTTAATGACTTTCACTCCAGTTCACTGGAACACAGTGACTGACTACCACTGTTCATCATATGTAGGAGGGCAGAAGCTGCTCAGCTCGGGCTTTGCAGGGGGCTTTTTACTCATGATGCCATCTATTTTGTGAAGTGCACTCGTCCTTCCTGCAGGAAAACACTCCCACAGCATGATGCTGCCAGTCCCATGCTCCACAGTTGGGATGGTGTTCGCAGGCCTGCAAGGTTCCCCCTTTTTCCTCCAAATGTAACAATGCTGGTTATGCTGGAGAAACAGTTCTGTTTTCAGTATCATCAGACCGCAGGACGTCATGTATCCAAAGATTAAGGTCTTTGCTCCGTGTTCATTTGCAAACTACAATCTGGCTTCTTTTTTTTTAAATTTATTTTGGCCTCATGTCAGTAGAGGACTGGTTTCACTGTGGATAATCATCATCATCACCTTTATTTATAAAGGACTTTAAAACAACCACAGCTGACACAAAGTAAATGATGTACATTGGAACTAAATAGTAAAATTACATAGGATGTAAGTAAAAACAAAATAAAATAAAGTAAAATGGTTAATTAAATAACTATATTAAAAACAAGTGAAAACTAAGTCTCACTGAGGTCACTGGATAATCACACTCTCTCTTCAGCAGCATCTTCACAAGGTCTTTTGTTCTGAGGTTGTAAAATTATTTGAACAGATGAATGCAGCACCTTCAGACATCTGGAAATTGAGCCAGACTTGTGGAGGCCCACAATTCTCTTCCTGATATCTTAGCTGATTTCTTTTGCTTTTCCCATGTTACACAAAGAAGCAGCGTGTTTGCTTTAAAATACACCCAGTTATCTCAAATGCTGTCAGTTAACTTATCAAAAGTTATCAAAGCCATGACATCATCATCTGGGCTTTCCCAAATTTTTCAGTGCATAGTAATCTTAGTTTATTTAAACTTCGGACTTTGAATATAAAATTGTCTCTAAAAAACACTAAATACTTTGGACTTTTTATAATTTATATTTCTCCTTATCAGCACAGTGTACTATTGTTTCTAATTGGCAAAAAAATATTTAGAATCCACTTTTTTTTTTTTTTTTTAACCACAATGTTTGAATAAGAAACAATCTGCAGATTTTTCTGATCTTGTCTGTTCCTTTAAGACACGGATATATAAGCATAGCTATACATTCCCTTGTACAACATTTAGTAATCATAGCATTTCCAATATTCAAAATCAATATGTGGAGATGCTTCAGAACAGGTCCACTTCTTTTCTTCTATTCACTTGTATCCAGTGCCGTTTAGAGAATATGTTTAGAGTGCTCGGACGTAACTCACTGGGAGAGAAACCTACTAGTGGATCAGTGTCAGAGACGGTTTCATGATGCTTTGTTGATTTAATACTTCATCCACACAACAAAGAAGTCTGTGCAAAAAGCAGCACGGTCATCATTTTAGACCATGTGTCAAAATCAAGGCCCGTGGGCCAAATCCGGCCCGGTACTTCATTTTGTGTGTCCTGCAGGGACGTGCAAAAAGACATACTTATAACTAGGACATTTTTGGGGAAAGTCCAATGCAACTTCCTGTTGAATTCGGCACCGACGTCCAAAAGTGGAATAAGTGACGTGTGGAGAGCAGCCAGGAGATTGTTCAGCAGCTTCTTTGTGTCAGAAAGTCATAATTTAGCAAAAGATTTTACCAAAACAACAAAAAAAAGTTGCAAATTTTTGTTAAAACTTACTTTTTCATGTTTACAAAAGGATGAAATTATATAGAATTTGCAGTTTTATGACTGTTGTAATTTTATGTCAAAATGTTGAAAAAATCATATTTTCTAAGAAACAAAAAAAAAAAAGTACTTTTAAATAAAAAAGTCGCAGTTATGTTGCATTTGTGATCGTGTGATAAGAGGTTTTGCTTGTTGGTCACAAGTTTTGTGAAATTTGAGATTTTATGACAAAATTCACCTTTTTTGCATAAAAAAAAAAAAGGTGAATTTTGTCATAAAAATTTGTTCCAAGATGTGTTTCATGCATTTTGACCTCTAGATGGATACAAAAAAATGCAAGACGAGCCTAAAAATACACTTGTTTGCATGGATCTAAGTGTGCAGAGGTTTTTTTTCTTAGTTTTCTTGAGATCTCAAATTAATTATCTCGTTATCACGTGAAAACGGAGGAAAAATAACTCGTTATCACGAGAAAACAGTGGAAATAAAATATATGCATGTATGGCTGTTTAGGGCTTCCGTAGTATACGCCAGGTGTCAGGTGTCTTTATATTTATACAGGAAGCACAGTACTAACTGACAGTTAAAGACAAAACAACAAATCTTCAAAAACAAGTTGTATTTTCTATCGTTTGCTGTCGCGTAAGTGTCATGGGGAATAGAAATAAACTTCAGGTAAGTTCATTTAAAGTTTTAAAGGGTTTCTTGGATGAATCAAACACTCACCTGAGCAACACAAATCTTAATAAACCAAAAATATTCATCAAAACTGCGAACTGCGCTCAAAACATACTGGAAAGCAGGTGAATAGTCAAAAAATGAGAATCAACACATCACATCCAGGGATCTGCTAAATTAAGCATGTTTTATCCTCAGTTTACAGCAGCAGTCATTGTACAAAACTTTATGTAGAAACGTTACATGCAAAAGTGTGACGTAGCACCTAAAATATATTTATTTTTTGAGTTATCACTTTCGGAAACATTTCCTAACAGGTTGCTTCAGGTTCTGACATATTTATGAATCGTTCACCTCCCACCGACTGAGGTTATTTTTTTTTTAGATCCAGAATTTATGGACTGGCGATACACCGATACCCTGATAAAGAAATGCATGATACTGTAATAAATCAATACACAGCTTTTCCATTTCAACACAAACACAAGTTGACTAAAAACTTTCACTTCATTTACAACCTTTTAAAAAAACTCACGTGCCAAAACTGCAGTTTTATGTACCTGGTCCTTTGCCGTGACATCTAAAATAAGCTGCCGTAATCACATCCCAATAAAAAGTGACCCATCTAGAGGATCCAGTTACTTCACTAAGACACTAGTTGTGTTTCATTGTATAGACGCCTGTTTGGATTTCAGAGCTAAGCACTAAAAACAAGGTAATAAGTGTGAAAAGCCCCTTAAATTCCTGCGTTCACCAATACTGTAAACTTATCTTGGGGGTCTTTTTTGATCACAAAAAACAAACAAAACAAATCTGTGTGATCCTGATCCTCTGTGAGGGATTGAAAACTGCTACTGAACCATCCAGAAACAGGAGTGTTAGTTGTGTTGATTAGCTAACTGTTAGTAACTGTCTTCTATGGGAAAGTAACCAGTCACCTGAATTAAATGGGACATGATTGATGCTCAATGGGAGTCTGCTGTTCTGACGAGCTAACGCACCGGCTTGTTTTCCAGTTTCACATCATTCCTGTCAACATCCACACAAATGCAGTCCTACCAGATTCAACCACTTCCTCCCAGAATTTATTTCTGAAACGCGTCTCTCTGTGTGACCACAAACTCCACTATTACTTATTTTACTCTATATTAATGCAGGTCTCATCATAAATGGACACGAGCCGCTCCAGACCCACTTTCTACGATTTCATTGGCGAGTGCTTCCCGTCTAGCTGACTTGACTCATCAAAAGTTGAACATTTCTCAACTTTTGATGGGCAGCTCGGACTTGCCGCGACATACGCGGACTACAGTACATCAGAGATGGTCAACCCGGTCCCTATTTTAGTCTGTGGAATACACAGACTTGACAACAAATGCCACCAGAAGCTGTCACAAGTCCGAGCTATGGAAGCCCATGAGTGAAAAAAATCTAAAAGCCCAGGTTAAGCGTGGCACACCAACAACTCACAAAAAAAGGTGCGTTTGAGAAACACTCGCGGGCCGCACTAACACTAAACCCTGACATCAAGTGGGGGGCCACAAAATATCATGCTGTGGGCATCAAAAGGCTTGCGGGTCATGAGTTTGAGACCCCTGGTTTAAACAGACTTGCAGTACAAGATCTGCTGATCCTTCTGGTGCAACTGATTTTTCTTATTACTGAGTTTGGGTCTCCAAAGTTTTTCAATATCTGGTAAAATATCATGTAACTCTTCAACTTTCGGCATGGCTCCATCTTTTCACTTTCTCTCTACACAATTAGATGTTGTATCTGCAAATGATGGTTGACCTAAATGGTTCCAAGTGATGAAGAAAGCTCTCTTGCATTCTCTCCATAAAAAGTCATTTCTAAAAGACCTGAATTATTCAGACTTTTCTTTTGAAGCCTCAAGTGCAGTCTTTTCCAGTCCAGTGTTTTTCTGAGCCTTCCGTCTCACCTGCCCGCGTAGGCCCTGTTTGTTCAAACAGCGCTGCACGGTGGATGTATGTACCACTACCCCTGCATCAGCCAAACCTTCCTGAAGGTCCTTCGCCGTCATATGGGGGTTCTCCCTTGCCTTTGTACCCAGCAGATTTGCCGTTTGCTCTGAGATTTTTCTTGGTCTTCCAGATCTTGACTTGACTTCAACAGTTCCCGTTGCCTTCCACTTCCTGATGACATTCCGGATGGTGGAAATTGAGAATCCAAAATGCTTTGATATCTTCTTATAACCTTTCCCGCCTTTGTAAGCATCGATCAGCTTCATCTTCAGGTCATGGCTCAGTTCAATCGAGGAGCCCATGACTGTAATGTCAACACAAAGTTAGCTTCTTCAGGTTAGCCTGCAAAGAAAAGAAGATGAGGTCAAATCAATCAGTTCTGCTACAAATGGTGCCTCAGCGACATCAGACCAGCTTAAAATAAAATTTAAAAAAAAAAGTTCCTATTTTATTTAAATACCTATCCAGTTGCTGACCAGCAGTTGTTCTACTTCTGAAAAGATTTAAGCACAAGCAGAATACAAATATGTCAATGTAAATGAGCCACAAGATGTACCCCATTCTGTATTACTTGGTGACAGCCAGGGTTGCCAGATTGGACTGACATTTTCCAGTCCAAAAACAACATAAAAACCATCCCAAATCACAACTTTTCTAGAAACTCATGTTAAAATTACCAACTATTACATGTAATAAAGGCCATGTCATAAGCATACAAAACTTCCCAACAGCACTTAATAGCCAAAGGGGGGGAATCTCTGATTATAATATAAAGAAACTTTACTTTTCTTAAAAATGGCAACTATTTTATTATTCTAGTGATTTTTATGTAAAAAGCAGAAAAAAGTTGTGAAAAACAGCCCAAATTTTATCAACACACCCAATACTATAGTTTCCAACCCAACGTGCTCAAAATCTGCCCAATCTGGCAACCCTGGCATCCTGCCACAAGTTTGAGTCATGATGCAGGGCTTTTATTACAAAACAAACAAACAAAAAAAGTTGTTTCAGGTGTTTGTTTTGATCTTTTCACTCATCGCCACTTTCTTCAACTGAAACTTAATTAACCTGTTAATCATCAGAAACCCCCACTGAAGCATCTTAGACAGGTTGACAGAGCACATCAGGTGAACTACCGTAAAGTGTTAGATATTTTTGAAAAGCTCAAACTCGTCATGCAACAGGTAAATGACACCGAGGTGAATGTATCTAAACCCTGTCACGTTAGCTGCACCAGCACTCGGTCATTTAACACTTAAGACTTAGTCTAATTGAAGAGGAAAAAAACTTACCAACGTTTGAACGTTTTCACAGCGGTCTAGTCATTTGATGATTTTCTTTAATGTTTTGATTGATAACCGGCTTATAGCTCCTGATGCTCACAAATAAACAAAACAGCAGGCCGAACTCACGTCGCAGGTCCCGCCCAGCGTCACTTAGTGACGTCATCACGTCCAATACGTGAATCCGCGCAAAGTGAAAAGGTGATAAAACACAATCCTTTCGAAAGCATGTGGAAATCTAGTTTAGATAACAGAATCTCAAAATAAAATAAAAATGTGAATAATTAGAGGGGCACGGACAACTATAGGATTACAATAATAGATAAATTTTTATTTTGTTTCTTCGGTTAACAGTTAAAACTTTAGATAACATAATCTCTTAATTTAGAAGAATATTGAAATAAATTGAAGAGGCGCATCAAAGAGAAAAGACATAAAATGATGGAACCCTGTAGAAAGCAGAAGGCAATTTATTATAGGACAACTAAAAATTCATAAGAACAGATGAAAGGATCAATAAAGATAAACAGAATCTCTTAATTTAGAATAAAAACTGGAGAAACCATGAGGCAAGTTAGTTACCATAATCTCTAAATTTAGAAGATAAAAAAAAAAATCAAACTTGTACTACACACACAGAAGCTTAAAAATAAGCTGATATTGAAAATGTATTTCAATATTGTTTTAAATATTCAGGAAAACATCACAAGAACAGTGAATGAAGAGATGTTCTTGCACTTACAGGTGTGTATGAAGGTGCCCAAAAACTTTGTTTGACATTTACATGTAGTTCTCTCAGTTAACCACAGACCAGGAAAAGAACAGTTTATTGGAGTATGCAGAAAAAGCATAACACTAAGGCGTATTTGAAACTATAATCCTACCTTTCCTCACAAAGCACGACTTTATTAATCAGTAACTCGTTTAGCTTTCTTGAGCCCATCTCTTGAATTTTATGTGAATCCCCCAAGTTTGTTTACACAGGAAATGCAAGAACTTTGATATTCTTGATTTACAAAGTAATATTGGCACATTTATAAGGTTTTTTTTTCCGTCACTTTTGCAGACGACCGAGATGAACATTGATTATAAACAACGAAGTGTCAATCTAAATCTGGAGATAGCCATGCATTTTCACTGCAAGATTTTTAAATTGACCAAATGCCTCAAATGCAGCATTATATATACAAAATGTATTTTATTCATTACATTCAGTTCATCCCTCAAAGCTTTTGTGTGCTGCAAACTCTTAAAACACTGAACGGAACTAGGGCTCAAATTATCAGGCAAAAATATTTTCTGTCACATAATTAGAGGCTTAAATGTACTTTATTTTCACACAACTAATATAATTGGTATGAAAAAAAACCCTCATTTTTATTTCAATTCCTATCAAAAACACACAACGGGTATACAATTCCTTTAAAAAAACAAAAAAAACCCAAAACAAATAAACATTTAAATAAAGTCATTGCTCTCATTTTTATGTGCAACTTCTTACTTAAAAATGTTTCCCCAACAAATATAAGATGTCAAATAACAAATTTAATGTTACTAAGGTTTTGAAATGTGCTTCAAACTCCAAAATTCAAACTCCTTTTAAGTGAATTCTAAGCTGATTTTACGTAACAGTGGTGCTTGTTTGCCAACAGTTTGAAAGACAAAAACAAAAGATCTTTTATCTCATCTTAATTTAGATACACAGCTCACAACAAATAAAGCTGAGTAATGACCAAGCAGGTCATTATAGACAAAAAAAACAAAAAACTTTAATCAAAGTCAGATTTCCAGGCAAAATCTCAAGAGCAAAGAATGTTTACTGCACAGAGGAAGAGACTGCAGCAACCGTAGCAGCGTAGTCACAGCAGCATTCTGGAGAAAACTGGATACATCCAAGCAGAGCAACACGCCACCTTAACAGCTAACCAGCAAAATTCAACTGCTACACAACTGCGTCTAATGCACAGAAGAAACAAACAAACAAGTGTGATCAGGATAAAAAGAAAACAGTCAAAAATCAGGTAACTCGCATCCAGTGAAGTTCTGTTCTCTAGACTAACATTTCACTCAACAAAGGACTTTTAATTCACAGCCGTCCTGCTTTACAGACTACATGTGCTGCAGCAATTTAGGTAAACAAGCACTTTTATTTTAGCGTCTGAGGGGTAAAATCAAGATGTGCACAAAACATAAAATAAAATAATGCAAATAACATCACATCATGCGTTTTATAACAGAACAAGAAAAGAAAATGGAAAGATGCATGCAAGAGTGTTATGAAAACAATCTTCAATGTTAACTGAATATTCCAGTTTAAGTCTGCTGTATCTCCATAAACCAGTCTATTGTGCCTGTATGATTCAGTTTAATATTAAGATATACTTTGTTTACTTTGAGAAGCCAAACACGCTTATTCAGACATAAAATTATAAAAAAAAAAAAAAAAAAAGACAAGAAAGAACTTAAATCTCTGGAGAAGACTGAAACCAACCTGTCTTTCAGAAGCTAAAATAAATGAGCAGAGTCAAGCATGAAAGACACAACAACCTCTTACAGCTGGACCCTGCTGCGAACCCGAGATGCAGCCGGACTTCCGAAGCCTTCACCCGACACCTGCCAAAAGAAGAAAACGTCAGAGAAACTTATAATTCCAACAAAAAAAACAAAAAACAAAAAACGCAACCAACAAATAAATGCCATTTTGTGTAGATAAACGACTTCTTTTTTACTGCTGTCCACAACAGAAATTCAGAAAACACTAGATGGTAGTACTGAATGTGGATTATAAATCCTATTATATAGAAGCAAACCAGAGGAGTCATCCCTTGGATATGGATAATTTACATATAATTAAGTGATGGACTGCCTTTAAACTGGTTTAATAATGTCCCACCATGAGAAAGGTTTCTGGTTCAGTTTTCATCAACCCAGTACAATTAATTGTGTACTTGACAATAATAGTCTGGATAGTGTTACATGAGAGGCCATTCAAATCAAATTTAAGAGGTTTAGTGATCTATTCACCAAAGCACCAGGGCTAACAGTCCACAATTGTCATGTACATGTTGTTACTGTTGGACATATTTTTCTAACTGTGCTGTATCTTTTTTGTCTTTTTTTCAGTTTCACTGTCCTCTCTCCTGACACAACACGATGTCTTCCTGGGTCAGGGCCGCAAAGTAGGACCAACAGTCTCCAACCCCAGAGGATGATGACATGAACTGGGGGATAAGTCATGTCCAGTGATAGGCAGGCAGACAGACAAGACGGGCCACATCAAATGTGCTTTTGGACCCCCCCCCCCAAAAAAAAACCCTCCCCAAAACCAGGAAGTTTATGGATGTCAACACAAATCTGTCCATGCCTCCTCAACTCACACATCACTTTAGCAAAACTTTCAACTCACTTGTCATTTGTCGATGTTTCGATGTCTACGGGGTCTCCCTTCCATTTTCTGCTGCTGATTTGGATTGGCTTTTGGATTTAGACCTGGACCGGCCTTTGGAGGTAGGGGTGTGGCTTCTGGACCTGGACTTGGAACGGGATTTGGATCTAGATCTTGAGGGAGTACCAGCCCTGGTCTTCTTGTTTCTGGGGGAGCGGGACTTTGATCTGGAATAGGACCCAGACCTGGATCTTGACCTGGATCTGCTGTAGCGGGACCGGCTTCGAGATCGCGAGCGGCTCTTGCTGCGGGATCTGCTGCGTCTTCTGCGTCTGGGACTGGAAGAATAGCTGGACACATTTGGAGAGGTGCGTTACAGTCTAGAAACCTTGATCTGCACTATGGCTGCATGATATGAGGAAAACCTGCGATACCACTGTTGAGAACTGATGACAATATGACCATTGATATATAAACAAACACTTATTGATATGGTGCGACTGTCTTTCTGCTTTGTTGCTAACTCAGATCCCAGACAGGGAATAAGCAAAGAAAAAACTGGTTTACTGGAACATCTTCACATCCCGTTAAAATATTTTCTGTCGGGGTCAGGGGAATTTAAGTTATGAAAAGAAACTTTGGTAAAAAATGTATTAGTTGAAAAAATATTGGCATTCAGAGCTTGAGCGTACGGCATGCCTGAGTGTACCATTTATTGTAATACGATATTGCACATGTTAATATTGCAATAAAGATCTTTTTTCCCCCCCCAATATATCATGCTTCCCTAAACTTCACAATGTACTGATTAATGCTGAATGGTACAAAGACTGATCAACTGAAGCTCCAAGACCACGTAGAAAGCGTTTGTTTTTGCAGCGACAAGTTGTTTCACCTTAGTGACTTTGGTAAAAATAAATCATGGGTGGTCTGATATTTGTATTTGAGCCAAACTACTTGATTGATTTAAAGTTTGTGCATTGGTCAGTCCTTTTCTAAATAATAAAATAAAATATCTTACTTTATCTAAAGGTAAGGCTTTTATTTAGCCCACTTGTGGGAAAGTTATATTAGAACTGGGAAATTATTGGGCAGCAGCAGCATGACATATGGAATATATAAAACTTAAAAATATAAATATAACACAATAAAGTAGGAAAAAGTATTACCTAAGAATATACATATTTACATCCTATACATTAATTATGTGTGCGGTAGAATGTAAGTATTTAAAAGCAAACAATAGGCAAAAAATTAGAAAAAGGATACATTATACATTTCTCTATAAAAAATATACACGCATATAGGTTTAAAATTGAAAAAAATATTGAACAGTGTTGTGAGAAAATAACGTCTGAACAACAATGGCAAATTAAAAAAATCGATATGAACGTGCTAAAAAAAACAAAAACAAAAAAAACAAACAAACAAAAAAATAACAGTCGATCTACTGAAAGTGACGGAAGGTCATTTATCTACTTATTACCTCCTGCTGCGGCGGCTACCATACCTTCGGGTACCTCCTCCTCTGCGTCCTCCGCCGTAATGGGAGTCCGGTGGTCGGCCGTACCGGGCCAGCTGGACCCGCAGCTCCCGTCCGTCCAAGAGCGCGCCGTCCATGGCGTCCATGGCGTCTTCGGCGTCGCGTCTGTCGTGAAACCGAACGAAGGCGAAGCCCCGGCTCTCTTTGGAGTAGCGGTCTCTGGGTATGTAGACGTCCCCGACCCGGCCGTACTTCTCGAAGACCCGTCGGAGGGTTTCGGGCGAGGTTCTGTACGTTAAGTTGTCCACTTTCAGGGACGTCATGCCGTCGATGTCCGGCGGAGGCCTGCCGTAACTCATGGCGTGTGGCACTGCCTCAACTCCTGCAGAATTAGTTTTTAAAAGTTCGAGAACTTAGTCCGCACAAACACAGCAGCGTTGTTTTACTTGCTTGTAAAGATTTCAGCAGCTGGAAAGTTAAAAGTACTTTTTTTTTCTTTTCTTCACACTCTTGCTTCTCTCAACCTGAGACGCTTAACTTTCTTCTGTGTTTTATTGGTGATTGTTATCAACTCATAGAAACCCTACCGCCACCTGCTGGACTATGGGATTCATGTTATTTATTTATTTATTTTTTTTGTCTTTTTGCTCTTTTCACATTATAATATAATATTAATAAATAATTCAGTTTTAACCTTTTGATGCACCTTCAAAGAAATTACATTAAAGTCTCTTCACACATGAATTTGCATGTAACAAAAACAAACAATAAAAATGTTATAAAAAAAACTCCTAAAAATGTTTTATGTTTTCTTTTTCATTATTTAAATCAGTGTCGGTCCTGTATATCAAATACTGATACTTTTTGTAATTTTAACTTTTAAAATTCAAAGTTTTTGTCATGATCCAATTCCATTTTATGGTCAAAACCACCAACAATAATTGATATATTTTCAATATACTGACAAAAATGATGTCATTGGGAAGTGAATCCATCAGAACGTGAAAACTTAAAGCCCAAGGCATCAAATGAAGTTGAGGAATGAAAGATTCACTTTTTGAAAAACACATGAAAAAAAGAAGACTCTAAAATGCAAAACCTTGCATCTACCATCAATAATATGCTTCAAAAAAAAAAAAATAAAGAAAATATGCTGTAAATTAAAAGCCCAAAACACGCTTGTGTGGTTAAACTTAAACAAAAACAGACACAACAGGCACACAAACCAGACGATGGGAGAAATACACTTGGAATCTGAAAGAGAGAGAAAAAACAGGAGAAAAACAAAACAGAAACAGGCAGAGACAAAAATAGCAACCATCCCAGCCCAGGTCTCTAAAACTAAATCAGGACCACTGCAGC
>JBAMYA010044034.1:0-12811 GCA_037176975.1 Arrhamphus sclerolepis | reverse complement strand
ATTGTTCATTAAACCTTTTTTTATAATAAGTTCATCTCTCTGGTGCTTTTTGGTAATATGGAATTTTGCCACAACAGGGACCATAGTTTTTAACATCACATGCGTTTGTTTCCTGGCCTGTTCTGCTCATCACTTTCATCCATATTGTTTCTGTATCAGCCACCTATCACAACCAACGATAACACTGAATTTGTTTCTTCACAAGTATTTTTTTCTTAACTATTTAATGTGCTGCAAGCCTGAAATGCAAATGGTGATTTTAAAAAACAAAAGCAAAACATTAGAAGTGCTGTTTTGTTTATTGAGATGTTTATTTGTATCGTCCTACAACCAGTGCCCGGCCAGTAACATATTCACATGCACTAACACGTTCCTGTAGCAACAGGATGCTACGGTAAACAGCTGTGGTTCAGTTCAGATCTGGTAGCAGACGGTCATCATGTTCCAAGTTCCAAAGTTAAAGTTGTTAACATGATTACGCTGAGCTCATTGCCCAGTTTTATACCAGTTCCCTTTAATCATCGCTTTCATTATTCCTTCCTCCTAACTTGCCTCTTCTTTAATATCCTGACACAACGTGCTCGCAGTGATGGTGAGGATCTATTGGATTTCAAGCACTGTGCTCAATTGGTCATCTTCTCACATCCATTTCAGGGCCGCATACATTTCACGCCAAGTCATGCGTGTTCGCTCTCTGTCCATCTTTTCTTTCTTTTTCTCCCTCTTCTCATTTCCATTCTTCACTCCACAAACTTATTCATTTGGTCACTGGAGAAGGGTTGGGACGGAATATGAAAGTGGTGTTTTTTTTCAATGTCAGCAGTTTCCCTTTTGTGTTTTATCCATTTTTAACTCTTCCAGAATGGCGCCGCCTTGCCTTGGGTTTCATGCCTCGCCTCCATTTTCCATCATATTCTCTCCTTATATGAGAAATATAATCTGAATTCAGCTCTCCAGGTCTTGCAGTTGTGATGCTAACAAACACAAGTACAGCTGCAGAACAACATATAAAAATATACATCTTGGAATGGTTGTCAGTGATCTTTGATGTTCACACGCGTTGCCGTATGGATTCAGCATAGGTTTGTGGAAAAGAAGAAAATAAATACATTCACCAGAAATGCTACTTAAAAATAGATTTTTTTCCACAACTGTTTTACAACATATGTTTTCCTTTACTGTGCCAGTCTTTACATTTCACTTTTTTAGAGATTAATAAAATGCCGCCTCACGTTTCAATCAGTAATAGAATTAACTGACTTATTTTCTATCTGTTGTAGTTTGAAGGTGCCTGTGCTTCACTGAAGAGTCTGTGTCCTCTTTGTTCACTTCTCTCTATATGTCTCTGTCCACAAGTCCTCACCTTTGACAGAGAGAAGGAGGCTAGAAAGAGCCTCTCCTGTCTGATTGCTGAGGGGTCAGAGATGGTTTCTGCAGACTTTAGTCCTTCAAAGCTGCCTGTAAGTTGGGGGCTCCAGAAAATGTGTGCAAGCGAGTCTTAAATCAATGTGAAAGGCTCTGAACCACCGTCCTGTCCCAGTTTTTTTCTACAATGTGGTGCCTGAGTACTTCTATTGGTTATTACTACCTGCGTTTTTATTTTACTTGCTACCAATTTTACCAAAAGTTTCCAAAACGCAGAAGTGGGAAGGATTATGGAGAGAAAACGGTGACCAGTGGCAAACGAGTATCTCTGCTCTGTAGGTTTGAATTTCATATGATTTTTGAATGAAATATCTGTAGAGTAAAAAAAACAAAACAAAAGACATCGTTGTTCACATAACGATCACTAGTTTCTGGGGCTTGAATGGAAACGCTCTACAGTGTTGATGGAGCCAAAGTATGAATGAAGCCTGAAACATCTCACAAAAATGATTGCTTGCTAGTTTGTTGTTTGCTAGTTTGCTAAATGACCCTCGACTCTTGATTCAAGGGAACAAACTCAGGGTGCCTTCACCGTTCAGAGCTGCCCATCTTAGAAAAGTCTAGTGGCCGCCTCTTTCCCCCCACTGGTATAATTTATAGCAATTATAATAGAGAAAAAGTAAAGTGGAAATCATGGTGGGAGCTAGCAAAGCAAATGAAAAGATTAGGACTGGGGAACAGGCATTATCAAAGGTGTAATAAACTCAGAGAAAACAACAACAAACAAACAAAGAAATACAGGGGAAGGTGTGTTCTTGCTGACAAGCAGTGAAATACGAGGCCCAAAAAGCAAGGTGGCAAAGAAAAATGTCCCTGTCCTTTAAGTTTCATCTTTTATCAGTGAGAATCAGTCCTCTGTCACCAGAAAGTCATGCTGGTGCATGCCACGCCTTGTGAACACTGCTAAAGAGGCAAGAGGGTCTGAGGGAAAAACAAAGCAAATATCTCATCCTTGCAGTGGTTAATCAGTCTCCCGCCATGCTTTAGATAACTTCTGACCCAAGCTTGATGGGAAATTAAAACGATTTCTCTGGCAATGGAGAATTCAAGGAGCACTTTCCTGAAGGACATTAGCATCCTAATTAAATTGTGGGCAACTCTCCATTATGGGGTCAACACAGTCAGCCTTGTTCAGTCAAAAACCAGGAAGTGAATTACTGCTATTCATCTGGTTATTGGTCCTCTGGTGCCCTGTGACATCACCAACCATCTCGGGGACCTTGTGTCCCCATTAAAGTTCTCGCACTTATAACCGGACCGAGTGTGAAATAGCTTGTCGGCTTCATAAAACTCATAAAATGTACCATGTGACACAAATCTTTGCCAAATGTATTAAGACTTTACCTTTTAGTGAAAATGAACAGATTATCTGAACGAATGAAATGTTAATCTGGTTTTACGATGCTTCTTGTTCAAATTGTATCTAAACGTGTCTACAGAGCATAAATACAAAAGACAAAACATGTGTGGCCCTTTGATTTGATATTAGGGATTAATTAGACAGAATTACATGCAGCACCCGACTTAAACTGAAAACAAAGCAGGGTGTGTGTGTGTGTGTTTATGTGTGCAGAATACATACACACACACAGACACACACATATAAATATATATGTATATATATATATATATATATTATATGTTTCATTTTGGTTTGAATGCTGTGTTGCTTTGTCATATTTTACCACTTGTTATGATGAGTAGCCATAGCAACGAGTGAGTTATTTATAAGTGGAAGCAGCTGGTCTAGAAGCCAAACATACCCAGATTGAGACCCTAAATCCCTGATGAGTCAAAGGGGAGACATTGTGGATGTAGAGGAAGAACAAAGAGGGGAGAGGAAGAGGAAGTTCAAACCAGGCCTTCCTTCAATCATAACGGGGAACATGAGATCTGTTCCAAATAAGATGGATGTGCTTGAAGCGCTGACAAGGACAAATCTGAAGTTTCAGCAGTGCAGTATTATAGGTTTCACTGAGACACGTCTGCAGGAGCATATTACTGACTCCAGCATCTTTCAACCCAGCAGACAGATTTAAATAGAAGCGGCAAAAGCAGGGGCAGTGGGATTGAGGTGCTGGTCTTTCAGAAACGGTCAAGTCCATGTTACTGTGGACCATCATTTTGTAACCCACATACTGAACTGTTGAAGGTGAGTTTTTTCCATATTATGTACGGACAGAGTTCAACAGTGTTATTGTTGTGGCAGTTTACATCCCGCCACCAGCTGGTGCACCTGATGTATGTGACATCATCAGCTCTGCTGTTGCTAAGCTACAGACATAACATTCCAGTGCGATCGTGGTGATATCTGGAGATCTCAACCACGTCTCTGTCCCTGCCACATTCCCACCATTTCTACAATGTGTCAGTTGCTCCATCAGAGAAAATAAAATGTTAGATTTGTTTAATGCAACATCAGAGATGCATGCAGCTCTTTTGTATGAACTGGTCTCAGCAAGGTAGATCATAATGGGCTCTTTGTCTCCCTCCAACTGAAAACCCATTGTCCAGAGGCAGCCTGTGACCAGGACTGTGGGGAAGTGGACACAGGAAGCTGAAGAAACTGGGAATATTTCGAGGCTACAGACTGGGATGCAGTCTGAAGAACAGTGAGGGACTTCCCAGTAACAAACCCTGGGTCACCAGTGACCTGAAAGAGCCTTCGGGGAGGGAGACACGGAATTAGGTCAGGTACCTCATCCAGCACTACCTCATCCTGAGGTAGTACTGGATGGTAGTACTGTACTAAAATAACTTAAATTCAAGATTAGAGACAGCATGGAGGTGTACAGCAGAAAGCTGGAGGACAAGTGCTAGCTGAACAATGTACGAGATGTATGGACAGGGATGAAGACGATCACAGGGCTAGAAGGATCAGATAGATGGAAAACTGGACAGAGCCAAATGTACCCATTCTTCAATAGGTTCAGTTCAGAAACAGGCTCAGCCTCCTCCTCCTGCTCCCAAACGGATCTCCCACCCTCCCTGGGCCTGCAGCTTCCCTGTCACATGTCAGCTACCTCATCTTCTGCTTCAGACCCAGATGGTGTCAGTCACAGAGTCCTTGAAGGCCTGTGTGGACCAGGGGCCTCAAAGCCTCAAAGACTTGTCAGGATTTCACAAAATCTTTGTGTGGAAATTACTTATGAAAAAAGAAAAAATCAAATGTACTGAACTGTAAGTACCATGCACATTCTCCTACGACATTGCAACCAATTTGAATATGATAATTGGTATAAATAAATATGGGAAACAGCTCATCCAAACAAGGAAGTTGGCAAAAGCAAGTGGAAAAAAGAAAGATCTCCCCACCTGTGAACTGGAGACTCTCCTGCCTGAAGCTGAGGCCAGGAAGAATTTTGTATTTGGCCCTTTGTCTTCTACGGTATGATGTCAGACACCAGTCCACCAGGTGAAACTCTGCAGTAGTTTCACCATGCAGCAGGACAATGTCCTCAAACATAAAAGTAAATACCTGACAGAATGACTTCAGAAAAAGAAAATCCACCTCTTGGATTGGCCCAGTCAGAGCCAGAGCTTAACCTCTTAGAGATGCTGTGGAACGACCTCGAGACACTTTCACAGCAGGCATCCCACAAATGGATCTGAACTGCAGCACTTCTGTGAAGAGGAAAAGCCAGAAATTCATCAGTTTCATTGTCTGGTCTGATCCATAGTTATCAAAATGTCCTTTCTTGAAAACATTGTTTCTAAAGGACATTTGAACAGCTATTACCTCCACGGGGTTCACTTCATTCTTCCTCTCCAGGTGTGAATGTTTAATGGTTGTGTTCAGCAAAGACGCAGCATCATAAATGTTTATGCGTTGTCATCCTGAGCACATTGTTTTGGTCTGTTGTTGTGACTTAGGTGAGGATCAGGTGAGGATCAGATTCAGTTTTATTGCAAATTAATGCAAGAAGCCAGTTAATGCCAAAGGGTTCATGCATTTTCTTGCCAGTGTATGTTTGTTATATAGTAAAGTGGAAATGATGCAGCCACATAAATTTGAAGTCCTGTGTGCAAGAATTGTCCTCTCTTCATTTTATTCAGGAACATTTAGACTGTCTGGCCAGTGGCGTGGTGGTTGTTTATGCCTCTACAGTTCCTCTACTATCCTTGATTAATGCCTGTCCACTGAGAATCTGAGTGTGATTAATAACGCGTGCAGCCTGAGACAGTTGCGTACTACTAAATTGGAATGTGGCTGTGTGCGCTAACATGACATTGTCATTAGAGCAGCACAGCAGCTGTCCTCTCTAACCTTGATGGTTGGAAGAAATTCTCAGAATGGAAATTAGAGTCATAAATGCTGGTAGAGATGGCTGAACAATGAGGACATAATGTTCCAAAATCGTCCAAATCATGTTAAAGATTTCTGAGGAAGCCAGAGAGTTGCACCATTGGTCAAAATGTCAGGACTGAACCAGTAAAACAGCATGGTAATGGATCTGCAGAATAGTTCTCTTTGTTTCACTCTTGGAAGCAAAAGAACTTAAAGCAAGTTAAAACCTATTAGGTTAATGTTCTCCAGTCTGATGTAGTTTTTTATTTAATTCTACATCATCATTATTAAAATAGCTCAGTTGCACAGTGAAGCAATGCTGGCCAAGTGCCAACATGCAATGCTAGACACCACGACATGGTGACCCTTTTCTTTTTTTATTATTGAGGGTATAATAGGTTTTACTTCCTAACTTTTTTTAGCTGATCTGAGTATTTTCCACTGGTTTTCATTGGTCATTCACAACAGGTAATGCTTGGGACTTCATTTCTCACTTATAGCACCTGATACTGGAATTAGATTATACAAAATTAAAATGAATTCTTTTCAGCTTAATGGCTCAAATAGGTGCTCTTAGCTGCAGGGTACCACACAGCTATGGAGCTGTGAATAGGTTTTATATTAATTTTGAGGAAAGGATGGTATTAGACAGTGAAAAGGAAACATCATTTGTGACTAGTCTGTTAGACAATGCAGAAATGCATCATCTGTTCTCCTTTAAAAAAACCCTCTGAACAGCAATGCAGGCCTGCGTTTGTAAATGTCAGAAGATGAGAGGCACAATGAGAGCAACGTTTGAGGTTGAGCATGTGCATGAAATGCCCAGTATATCCCAGCATGGCCTAATCGGTGCCAGTAGCTAAAGTGAAGCCCTGCAGCTCTGGTTGGTCACTGGCTTTTTGTCTGGGATGAGGCAAACACATGCTAGCGTACAAACACAAACACTGACAAAACTGTGAATGCCATCTGGCTTCTGCAGGCCCTAATGGAGGAGTTGGGCCCTCAGAGGGACGTGCTAGGGAGTGGGCGGTTGCTGAAGTGGGAGTAGAACAAAAAAGATGCAAGAGACTGACTTGCTGCTAATCGGCCATCACCATTGCTGATGCTGTGCCAGCACCACAGCAGGATGCCAACTCTCCATCTGACTGTCATATTTCATGTGTCTTTGTCTTTGTTTCTGTTTTCTCACATAAACTTGGCCGTCCTCTCTTACCCTGTCTCCTCCTTCACAGTCTAGACAGACCATGTGTAGCTGGAGCTTGTAGACATCTGAAACGTAAAATCAGGATGGAGGATTAAATAATATATAATACATCGTATATTGGTTATTTTTTGAGGTTATAGTGAATCTAAAGGCCCTTACTTAGTTTAAGCAAAGACATTATTTGTATATGTTGACCCTAAGAAGTTACTTGCTACTTTTTTTTTGGTCAAATCTGTAGAAAGTTCTGGTGTGGTGGTGTCATAACATGATGTCTGCTTCCTTCTGTGAGACGCATTGAACCTGCTTTTCTTTGTTTTTGTCGCTTAGGTGGTGTAAAATAGAACGTAACAGAAGGAGACTTGTCATGTATCTTTACTGGACACAAGATGTGTGCAGTAAAATGCAAACATCTACACAATACAGAGTTTAAAACAGCTCACACAGTCATTCTGTGAATCCAATGGTGTACAGGGGGTCTTTTTCATGGAACAGTCCTCCATGAAGTGTCAGGAGAACAAAGAATACATTTAAAATGTTGCTGGCACATAAACACATACAAAAAAAAAGAAAAATACTGCTTACGCTTAGCTGCAGTTGGCCAACTCTCCGTCACAACCAAAGCCACATTTGTTTGGATAGCTTGGAAACAAAAGCAGTCCTTTGCTGTACAGCTGCAAAATGGCGACTAAAGCTCTTAATCTTGTGAAAGCTTACTAGTCTGAGAATGTGACCATAGAACCAAACTAAGGCCTTTGTGATGTCACACAGAGCTGACGTTAGAAAAAGCTCTCCTGAGGGAAGCATTCTCAGCACCCTGGAAACCATCAACATACGTTTACCCACATCACCCTTTTTTTCTCTTGGAGCCTCCAGGAGGGCTGGGCCATGTGACCTCAAATCAATATCAAGATTAATGGAACTAGTTACCGTGATTGTGATTAATGAGCAATTATTTTAGTATTGTTATATTTTTTACCCTCGTGGATCACTGACAAGGTTTTTGCTGGAAATGTAGTCAACTATTAAAACACAGATATCTTTCTAATAAAGTAGTACATTTCTCTGATTATAGAACGTGTATGGAAGCAATTCTGTACCATAATTCAAATGAAAAAGCAGAAATGCTTTTTCATTTTCAGAATTTAGCTGCATTCTTTTGACTCATAAATAAAATGATTAATAATTAATCCAAACTGCATTTTCATTTTCTTCTTCAAGATTGCTCATTTTGTAACTTAATTAAAATGATTAAGAAAAAGATGATTAAAATTTAATTTTCAAAAGATGCCCCAGCAAATATGTACCAAAATTCAATTTGAAATGTCAAATTTGAAAATTAAAAAGCATTTCAAGGTCCATCCATCCATCCATCCATCATCTATACCTGTTATTTCCTGTTCAGGGTCACAGGGTCTGCTGGAGCCTATCCCAGCTCACTCTGGGTGAAAGGCAGGGGTCCACCCTGGACAGGTCTCCAGTTCATCGTAGGGCCACATGGAGACATACAACCATTCACACGTTCACTCACATCTAGGGACAATTTAGGAACACCAATTAACCAAAGGAGCATGTCTTTGGACTGTGGGAGGAAGCTGGAGAACCTGGTGAGAACCCACGCAAGCACAGGGAGAACATGCAAACTCCACACAGAAAGACCCCTGAGGAGGCTCCTAATGCAACTAATAATAAGTAAAACTAATGATTCCCTTTCCATGGTTTCATCCTCGTCATTCAGCAGGCAAGAAAGCATCCAGAAAAACAAGTGACCAACTTTCTTCTCATAGAATCTGTTCAATCTAAATCTGATGTTATTTTTAAACAATGTTAAATACTACATGCCTAGTGATATGTTTATTTCCTCTTGTTCATTTTAATGAATGAATTAAATTCAATTTCAACTTGAGTAAATGTAATGTGTTCAACCCTGTTACGTGATACATTGTTATATATTTTTTGACAATAATAACAAATATTAGACAAATGTTTGTTGAACTGTATGCAAAGTTGAGAGGACAAGTAGAAAATCTAAGAAAGATTCATCTGATGTTTATGTTAAAGTGTATTTTCATGATTTATGGAGACTGCTTGTACATTAAGTTGCCAAATTCTACTTGACAGTCAACTTATTATTATTTACAATCAAATGAAACATACATACAATAAGATATTTTACACAAAGAAAAGGTGATTACTAAGGAATTGGAAGAATTAGTTTGATTATATTTTAGAATCAAATTGTCCTGTTACGGGGTTGAATTTAAAACAACCAAAGTAAAAAAGAAATTCCTAATAATGTTTGCAATTTTGTGTCTCAGGTGGGAAAACATATTTCCTCACAGGTTCAAACAGTCCTTCAGGAGATGCAATGTTCAGAAACACAATTTTTTGTGGTTTAATTTTCAGCAACACGAGAACCCAAAGTGCACCGAATTCAGAGAATCACCCAATAATATGAGTCTGAGAAGATAGCGTCAGCATTGACACTATCAGGAGTTTGTACTTTTGGAGTCTGGGTCTGTTGGACGTGATAAAGCTGGTTTGGCTGCAGTTGCGGTTTTGTCGTGCAGGTAATGGAGGTTGTTGTGCTGGTGTGGTGGAGCAGCGAGAGCTGGCATCAGGGAGCGACTCTTGGACGCCAGAAATCACTGTTTCCTCTTGGAGGTGTAGTGGGACTAACTAAAGGAAAGAAACACAAAAGGAGGATGGTAGCTAATGATGGCGTTTACTGCTTGTTAATCTGTTCTTTAGAGTGAGAGTATCTGCACACAGAACATAGTTGAAGCAGTGGCAGCTGCTGGCCTTTCCAAGAGAGGAAGTTCATTTATGGCTGACGCCATAAAATTTAGTTTATTTACACATAAACTCAGTGTGAATGACAGCTCTCCTTTCCTTCAGCCTGATAGTGGCAGACAGAAAAGTTAGAGCCGTAGATTTTACCATTTTTTGGGGGTTCTGTGGTATGGCCTCTCTCTCCATCTCCTTCCCAGTGTTTAGGTGCGCTTTCTAATGAAACAATATTAATTAACATCTAATTAACAATATTATACTGGAAAAAGGAAATGTTGAGATGATGTTAAAGTGAAAAAAGGAAATACTATGAGTGTGTTTTATTATGAACAATGGAAGTGGTACAGTAATTTCACCAAGAAAATACCAAGAAATGAGCGGCAGTTTGCGTTTTGACTTCACTTGTGAGATCCACGATGGGACTGAGCTCCCAATGACAGGCTGATGGTTTATATCTCAAAATAGCTGTCAATCAAAATGGGATTCAGATTTTCAACTGATCCTCCAATCATCATGAAGCTCAGTGTCCAGGCCAGCCCACAGCTCCATTCACCCCCAGAGAAGCTGAGCATCTGGGGGCGGGACTAAATCCTGGCATTTTTCCAATGACCATCAAGTTTGGAAACTGTTCCATTCAGTCCCATTGAAGTGAATGGACGCTCAGCTTCTACGGGTATATGCGTTGATCGTAGACGTAGAAGAAAACCATTTCTGGAAATCTGATGCATTGATGCTTGTGAACGAACTCGTCTTCCAGATGAACAAGTTCTAACACATTTGTAGTCAGATAGTTCAGTTATTCCACCTTAAAGCGGCTGCTCTCCGCCTCAGTTATTCCACCTTAAAGCGTGTAACACTCTGTAAATCATGATCCCTAATTCACCAGAGGCTACATGCAAGGGGGTTCACCGTATGAATAAACACCTTCGTTAACAAAACGTTCACCATTTCAGTCACGCTGTACGCGATTATTATTATTGTAAACAAAACCCGATTCTTCATCTCTCACACCCAAAGCCTTGTCAAATCAAATAAATATCATCGTTAATAAAATGTCCAAACATAAAGATGCATACACCCAGTCCCAGTCACAGTCCAAAACAAGTGATCCTCCCGCGATGCAAAACAATCCCACAACGTCCACCAAATCAACCACACAACATCTCAAACTCAAGGTCTGTCTTCACATGGTACCATGACTCACTAATACAAACAAAGGCTTGATCTCACTGGCATCCAACGGTGTTGAAAGCCTCGATATCCTGGCGTCCCGAGATCCATCTTTCTTCCTCAAAAATGGAAAAAATAATAATCCACCCAGTCATCTTGGAGAAACATAATCCCTTCATCAGAATGTCTTTGAGAAGCACTGATTTAGTGGAGGTGGCTGCAGACATCAACCTGGGCCTCGGACTCTGACGGACACCCCTCTCTCCACGTTCTCAACCCACTGATTTCTCGGCGTTTGGAGCATCCACCGCACACGTCAGAGTCCTTTTATGCTTTTTCTGTTTTCCGGCGTCTCCCTCCATACATTCCTGACCCCCTTTTCCTTACATTTATGTACAGTTTTTTTTTTTTTTTTAGCTCAATTTACATTTTATCACATTTTCATTTGACACCAGTTACATATATATACTTTGCACCACCCTTTCTTATGACACCTTTTATTTACAATGTGGGACTGTCACAGGCAGCTGCTCTCCACCTCAGTTATTCCACTTTTTGATGTCAGAACTGAGTCAAACCTTCCCTCAGAAATGTTCTTGTTACACTTTAATTAATCTTATAATCTTTAAAAGGACCAGATGAGATGAAGTGGAGGACCTCTGTGTCGTAGATCATGTCAGCATTTCTGGACCAGGTCCCTGCTTTCCAGGTTCAAATCTTTAAATCTAATTTTATTTGTTATAAATACCACTAAAATCAGCTGTTTGATCACTGAGGGCCACCAGGTGGCACTCTCCGTGTTTGTGGAGCAGCTGTTGACCTCTGGAACAACTGGATGGACCTGGGTGATTGAATGCTGTCAGGACCAGCACAAGGACAGTCCCGGAAACCCTGAGGAGTTTCAACAAATTACAACCCTGATGGTCTCTAAAACCACACCTGGAGTACCCCAGCTGCCGGCATGCTGACGCCCCCAGATGGTTGCTCCAGTCCTCTGCACAGACGGTCTTCCAGACTCCCTGTTTCTGGACCTGCAGCACAGACCTGCTCCCAGTCAGACGCACTGGAACAGAGACAGCAGAGGTAGGGGTGAATAGACTGACCCCCACCTGTCAGTTAGACTAATTGACAGGTGTACACCTGTGTGTACAGGTGTGCTGGGTACACACGTACCCAGTACACGGGGGGGGGCAACCAATGACTGAATTATAACGAGCAGCTGTACATGTCATCACTGGTCACTTTTGGGAGGGGTCCAAAGAAAACTATGGAGTCCAACATTGATTTTGCGTAGTTACACACCGACTCAAAATTAGTTTTAATGACTCTGACTGGTTTATCTGCCGACATGAATTATAAGAACAGAGCTGCCAATCACCAAAGTCTTCTCCTCAGCAGGTGTGTTGCTGAGTGGGGAGAATCTGTTGTTAGCATGAAGCGGTGGTGGATGGTAAACCTGGACCTGGATTTAGGACTACGCTTCTTGTTCCACACAGTCACCCAGCCACCCTGACTTCTGGGCTGCAGGGGAGCTGCTGGGGGACTAACAGGAGCCCTAACCTTGGAGTGGTCTGCACCAGCTAACGAGGCCTGCTTGGCTATCGTTTCAGCTTCCATGGTGCGGAGCTGCGCTTCCAGATCACTAAGCCTCTCCTCCAGGGAAATAACTACACTACACTTAACACAAATACCACTGCTGCTGAAGAAGGCAGAGGAGGAACTAAACATGGGACATGACAAGCAGGAGAAGGTTGGAGAAACAGAGGGAGAAGCCATGGCTGATAGAGCTTATGCTAGGCTAGGCTAACGGTATAACCGGAAACAGAAAGAGGTGGTGTAAAAGTGCTTGAACAGAAGTGTAGCGTAGTGTAAAAAAACAAACAAACAAAAAAAAAACCACAACAAAACGTGTCGAAGCAACAAGTTTCATGTGGAGA
>JBAMYA010044033.1:0-12811 GCA_037176975.1 Arrhamphus sclerolepis | reverse complement strand
GATAGATAGATAGATAGATAGATAGATAGATAGATAGATAGATAGATAGATAGATAGATAGATTGATAGATAGATAGATTGTCTCTCATAGTTGATGTGAATCTATGATGGAAGTTACAGGCCTCTTTCATCTTTTTAAGAGGGAGAACCTGCACAATTGATGGTTGACTAAATACTTTTTCTCCCCACTGTATGTGTATATATTATATCCACAAGTCAAAAGTTTTAGAATACACTGATTTTGCTACTTTTATGTTTAAAATTGTGTAGTTTAATGTCACATTGGACTCTGAATTCTGAATTTTAAAATTGTGGAATCAATTTTGACCTTGAGTCAAAAGTGTATAAATTGATTCAGCCGTCACGGCTGAACACACTCGTGGGATTCTTCCTACGATGGAAAGCAAATGTTCTTCAAAAAGTTCTTAAACTCTGTTGCAGAAGTTCCCATAAATGTGTCCCGCGTGTAAGTTTCTTTGCTCTGGTCCTTGAAAAGGCTATTTGAGTTTTTTTTTTTTAAATGTATGATATTGAAGTAAAAATACGCTTTAGTATTTATCAAACGGAGACATTCATCTGCAATCTATTCTGTCAGTTTCATATTTTATTCTGGCTCCAACAAGTATGGAAAGATATCAGGTGTTGAACTCCATCCATCATCTATACCCACTATTTCTCAGCGCTTCTGAGAAACCCAGACCATGACCCACAAGCACATGGCAAAGCCTAACAGTGGCAAGAAGGGGAAAAAAACCCTCTTGGGAAGAAACCTTGAGCAGGACCTGGATCTGTTCTAGTGGGGACCCTCCTGCTAAAGGCCAGCTGTGAGAGAATGAAGGACAGAGAGAAGAGAGAGACAAAAATATCCAAATATCTGGTATAAAAATAAACAAATATGAGGTGGTGGGAGGGTTGGACTGCAGGTCAGCCACACCAGCGGGCTTTCCAGAATGGCATCCAGTTGACCCATGCAGGTAAATGCCAGAATGGTCAGAAGATGGAAGGTCTGGGAGGTGGGGAGAAGCACAACATCACCACAACAGAATGTGAAAAAAGTAGAAGAGAGCGATACTATAGAAGATAGACAACATTGATTCTATTAAATGATTCAGTCTGAGGCTGAGATCAGACAGACGGGGTGAAGATGCTGACTCCTCCCAGCAGCCTAGGCCTATAGCAGCATAGGAGGTGGTCTAAGAGACTCCCCCCAGCAGCCTAGGACTATAGCAGCATAGGAGGTGGTCTAAGAGACTACAGAGTTAAAGGCTTTACCAGAAAGGAAGGTCTTCAGTCTAACCTTGAATGTAGAGAGGCAGTCTTCCTCCTGGACCAAGGTTGGGAGTTCATTCTATCATAGGAGCCTGATAGCTGATAGTCAACCTTTCTAGACCTACAGACTCTTGGACCAGCAAGTAAACCTGCATTCAGGGAGTGGAGAGTTCTACTGGGACAATAAGGAACTATGAGATTTTTCAGATATTGGAGCTTTATTCAAAGCTTTGTTAAATATAACTTCAACCATTTTAATGTCGTTCCTCTAAGTCCAACAACCCGTTCTACTATATTAAGAAGATGTTAGCGCTGCTCATCAGCAGGCCTCCAGGAACTCAGACAAACTGCCACGCCATCCTTTCATTGCTCTCTGATCTCTCTAGACAGAGTTGTTTGACCTCCTGCCAGTTGAGGTCTGAATATTGACTCAACCAGAAAACAGTTGAGCCAAACCTGTTTTCATGGAGAGGTTCTCCTTAAGACTCTCCATCTTTGTTGCTCTGAGATGATTCCAGCTTCTGCCATCAAGCAGGGTGGATGTAATCCTAATCTACAGGTGATAGAGATTAAAGAGACTCTTATGGACATGATGTCATTGCTGCAAGTAGATGATTGTCTCATTCCCACCTTTCCCTCAGAAGAGGAACAGCTGAGCAGAAGTAGAGAACAAAAAGAAAAAAGCAAATACCAAACAGGTCCTTGTGCACAGTTTTGGTTTAGAAGTGATGGAGAGGGTAGTATTAAAGATTTATATCTCAGAAAATAAAAGAAAAATACAATTAGATATCACCTCACAGTCATCTAAAGCAAACTAAAAAGCATAAATATTCATTTCAAATTACTCTCTCATCGAGGGCACATAGTTATTTGTAGAAATGCACATAATTGAGGAGAGACTGGAGTGTTTTACTTGCCATCTATCTTCAAGTTTCTGCTGTTCTCTTGTGTTTTATACTCCAGCTAATAAACCGTCCCGTAGTTAACATTAAAGTAAATGAAAACGGATGCTGTCCTCCCACATGGACTCATCTTTGTGTGAACTTGCTGGAACGCCCACTCCTGGCAAGATTTACAACAGTCTTTAATGTTTTCCACTGGTGAATCATTTTCCCACTTAACAACCCGTCCCCAAATTAAAGGTTCCCTCGACTGCTTCTCTAAAATCCTTGCTGTCATCTTTCCTCTTTGGCATTCTTCTGACTCACACATGAATGCTCCAGAGCAGCAAAGTGCCAAAACCTCTGCTTTGGTTTTGCTTTTACTGTCTTGATTAGCAGCACGTGCCTTTATCTCAGCAGGCAACATAAACCTCATTAAAGAGAGATTTTTTTTTTTTTTCATTGTGATCTCTCTGAAAGTTCAACAAAACGAGCCATTCCAGCTTCCTGCAATTTTCAACCTTTTACAAATCAAGCAGCAGTCTTTCAGGTGGCTACCTACAGCTAATAATCCATAACTTGGATGCGATTAGAGTAATTTCCTAATGAAGCTTAGCGAAGCGCCACGGACGATCAGCTGTGTACAATGAGCGCGCTCAGACCTCATCACCACCGTCCATTTCACCCACCAACAGAAGCTACAGGGGCCGCTGAGAAATGCAACGCTTCAGGGGTGAGGATTCGGACTGGGAAATGATGATGATAATTACCATCATAACACTCATCACAACAATTATGAGAGTTATTATAAAGTCCCTCCTCAAATATCACGGAGAAATCCTCACGGGTGGGGGGGGGCATCCTGTTCATTTTTTTTTATTTTTTTACAACTAATCATGGAGTTACTACGTACATCCAAACCCTCCTGGTTTTCACATTATTAATGTTTTACCTATTAAACTAAAGAACACATAAAAACCCTGTCTGTCTCTGATTGGTTCCTCCCACATCTGGTCTCTGGGGTTTGGTGGCCTGACCTTTCCTGACAGGTTTGTTTAGTTACATCAGTTAATGAGAAATTATTTTAGTTTTTTTTAGTTTTTTTATTATTCTCTTAGATCACTGACACAGCTTTTGCTGCAAATATAATCTATTAAAACCGGGATCATTTTCTAATAAAAGGTTATTTAAAAATTTAAAGTGAAAGGACGCACATACAGTTTAATTATGAATGGTCATGAAATTAATATTTGAAAGAAGAGAGATAACTGGCATGAGCAAGATTATTGGTTCTGAATGTTGGTTTTGATTAATGTTCAATTTATTGCCCAGCCCTACCTGAGACACTTTGCTGTCTTTTTTTTTTTTTTCTTTTCAACGCCAGTATCGGAATCTTCAACCATCTTCGTAGGATAGGAGGGAGCAGTTTTGTCGTCCCTCTGTTGCAAGAGACTCAGATTTAAAACGACACTGTGTAAGATTTTCTCCCATCTAGTGGTGAGTTCGTATACTGCAACCATTCTTTATTCCGCTCCTTTTCCCAGGACTCATTTCTGTCTAGCCGACAAATGTCACTGATCAGAGAAACAGAGAATCAAACAGAGAAGTCGTGGACCAACAACTTCTAGCAGTATTCTCTTAGCTGATGAGGTTAGTTTTGTGAAATAGTTTTCATTAAGTAATGTCCATTACAAGACCACTTATAATCTTGTCTTTTTAATCCAATGCTAATATCAACCAGCAACAACTGAAAATGAAGACAAGCTAACCTAGCGATAGCTAGTGATCTACATAGCCATTATATTATATCTATAGTGCTGGTGGAGGCTCATAGAGCTCGGGAGGCGGCAGGTTCCCCGAGGTCGGGTGGCGAGACATGAGTCTAGGTACCTGCCAAGAACCATGCCACAGGCCCACATCGCAACCAGGCTCCAATCCCATGCTGGGAGCCGCCCACCACTGCCAGAGACCACCAGCCAGAGTGCACGCGTAACGTGTTTAGCATGAAGACATGAGTTCACCATCAGCCGTGCCCAACTCATGAAAGGATGGGGCTAGACGGAGATGGCGCCCTCATCAAACCTGACTAGGGCCAGGAAGGAGGGAGGGAAAAGAGGGAGACCGCTTGGAAGCAGAAGGAGTGCTGGACCCACGTGGGCCCAAGCGCCACAACTGGGCATCCCAACCAGTTCCTGATAATCATCAAAACAAAACAGCAAGTGCTTCTACTAATACCTTGTAGCTTTGACACGGAAATTTGTAGCCAACTACTGCTAGCGCAAACGCAAAACATGAATTTTCCTGGATGTTCCCTGCTGTGGACTGTAGTTTCAAGATGGCGGTACAATATGGCGATTACCATTGAATACGCCAACATATATACATATGTATATGTAAATGGAAATATTCAAGACCAACCAGAACATTGCGATTTGTTGATGGAAATAATTACTAATTAATAAGGTCATACTTTTGAATGAAACAGTCCATTTTTGTTAATAGACAACCTGAAATATTACACACTGTCCCTTTAAGTCCTTGACAGCCACTGCCCTACATGTCAGAAGTTCTGCCAGGCCAGTTCCTGCAGCAACTGGTTATGGTTTTATGGCAGTAAGCCACATATCAACGATGAAACTGGCTCATCAAGGCAGAAGCCAGTTCCTCTGCGCTGCTTTGAATTCCAGGTTGTAAAACAACAACATAGCAAAAGGGCCATGAATACTTTTGCAAGGCTCTGCATAAAACCTATTCATCCTCATAGTCAATGAAGTGTCTGAAGGATGTCTGAAGGAAAATATTTTTAAGGTGAGAAAGTTCCGTCGCTGTCAGTACAGCTGAAAAATCACATTTCAGCACCTACTGGATTGACACAAAGATATTTGTGCTAAATGTAATTTCCTCCTCCTGTGACATTGAACACTAGCAGTTTTATTTCCAACCATTTCTTCTGGGTTCACGCCTGGAGACAACATTCTCCAGGTTTAGACAGATCTGGCTCCTGCACTGATGAATTAATATCCCACCTGCATTGTCTTATTGAAGACCCCCACCATTCATCACAAACATACAATTCATTCTCTATCTGCCAGCAAGGTAACAACAGCAGGGGCTCACTAAATTCCCTCACTCTGGATTTCTACTTCTTCTGCTATTCTTTACCATCTTGCTCCACTTTGAGTATTTTTGTTTTATCTTCTTTTTAACAGCTTACAGGCAAAGTCACTTTGAGTTTGTTTGTCTTCACAGTCTGAAGCAGAGGAGCGGCACACACCCGAGGTGAGTCGATCTCCAGAGTCTGAGACAGATGCAACGGTCCAACAGAGAACCTCTCCCTGGGGTTTCTAAAACCGCTTCAAACAAACATGCAGATAAGACGGAGCTAGGTCCTTTCTTTGAATGTGGTTTCATATCAACAATGTAAGGACCAAACACAGGAGAGAGGTGATTTCTCTCAGTAGAACCGGGCAGTATTCTGGATCAGCTGCAGCGAGCTATTCTAGTCCATGCCTATAGACCTAATAAATGCATGAACCAGATTTTCACCTTCATTATGTGAAAGGATGTCTCTGACTTTCGACATTTTACAAGGGTAAAAGGACACGTGAGATACAAGTTTTATATGAGACTCAAAAGAAAAAAATATACAAAAAATTCTTCAAAGTAACCCCAGATAGCAGACACATTTTGAACCTATGGCTCAGGTACGGCCTTGGCAGCTGCTGTGTGTGCCAGACGTGTCCACAAGAGTCATGAAGTGGGTCAAAATTGGCTTTTGGTGTGTGTTGTTTCATCCAGATGTGACCCAGTGTTGTGAGGGTTAGGTGTAACCCAAAGAAAATGAGGAATCAGACCATGTCCGGTGTATGTGTGGCCTAGTTTAGGCAGCCACGCTCACCTTGAGTCAGTGCTGTCAGTTTAAACAAAATGTGGGCCAAAGGAAAGTGCAGATATGGACCAAATGTGGCCCAAACTGTTCGATAGGAACTCTTTCTTCAGATTTCATAAGTAGTAAGTTAAGTTAAGTAGAATCCTGAGATTCCTCAGGATTCATAGATAGACTTTTTTTTATCATACAATCGCAAATTCTGACTTTTTAACTTTAAATACTTTGGTTTTTGTTGTTGGAAAATATAAACTTTTTGCAACATTTTGACCAAAAATTTTGACAATTTTGATTTTCTTGGTTAAATCGTGAGTTTTCACAAGAATTAGCGTATCTTTTGCTAAATCGTGACGTTTTGGCATAAACCAGCTGCTCTCCTCAGCTACTCTTCTCTTCGATGTCTTTGAACACTCTTGAGGGACCAGATAAAATGAAGCTGTGGGCCAGATTTGGCCCGAGGAGCCTTGAGTTTTTACACACGTGGTCTATGGGGACGTCTGGGTTGAGCTTCAGGAGACCATCTTTGTATTTTTTAGAAAGACGTTGAGCCAAAGCACACATGCTGGCTCTGAAAGACCATTTAACCAAGAAACAGAAAACCTGGATTCCATGACACAGGTCAAAAACCCGATATAGATGGACTGGGACATGTTGCATTTGGAAACAAAAGTGTTACGGCTGTTCTGGTTTCTGGCAGCAGCACAACTGCATGCTGTCCTCCTTTTGTCTTTGAGGAGGGGCAGAAGTGAGATTTGAGGCCTCCCACTGTTTGGGTACGATGCTGAATGCGAACTCTCCAACAGCGAGGGCCACCAACTGAGACCAGCGCTCGCTTACAGCAAAGTTTGTGAGCGCTGCATGTCTGCTCACTGTGATCATTTGTGTATCTGTCGTAAGACTCAGTTCCCTTTATTTAAAGTGGTTTAAAATATCTACTGTGTGGACCTTTAATATATTTAGAAGAAAAATCTCTTCAATGAAAGTTGCACATGGGCTCAAACTGACCACTTAGAGACACAATCTGGATGTCGCGAATGAAGTCCCTCAGGGGATTTTACTGGAAGGACATAAAGTAAGCACATAAAGAAGAGAAAATACTCAACAAGGCCCATAGACTTCACAGCAGTAAAGCAGCTCTGAGATGCCACCAGTGGGTTTGTTCTGGAGTTCACATCACAGATTCATCAATCAAAAGCACTGATGCTGCAGCAGCAACACGCCATAGGACCCGGAGTCCTCCAACAGATCGCTGCTGTAGGTCCCGTTTGTGCAGAGATGTCTGGATTTACCTCAGAGCAGATCCAGTTTCTCATACTGACTTGTTTAAAGGCTCTGAAACAAATCTGTCCAGCTGCGTGCTGACATTTGTAGTAGCGGTGCAGTCCTTCAGTGTGAGGTGCCTGAGCAGCTTGTCTCATGGGGAGAACTGTCCTAGATTTAAAAGACACTGTATGACCTTGATTTGTAAACCTACAGAGCTCTGATTTATTTCCTTAAGCCTGAAGGAAATTAAAGCAGCCAGTGTTTGAGCAGTGTCATCTGATGCAGCTTTAGAAGGAAACTTCCTGCAGTTACTGACGCTGACAAGATGTGTGTTGGATTATGAGAGCAGTATTAAAGTATTTGAATCAAACAAACTCACTTCATGAATCGATTCATTGTAATTCCAACTAATTTCTCTGCAGCAGGATTCAGCGATATGACATCACAATCAATTAAACATTTTACCTCAGTTACAACTAACAAGCAATTTATTTTATTTTATTTTTTAATTGAAAGAGTATTTATCTTTGTGATTTAAAAATAAATGAAGGGAAAGCAGCTTAATTATTTATGGTCACACAAAAAATGAAATAATTGATGTCGGTTATAGGTGCTGAATGTTTCGATCAATCGTGCAGCTCTACCCTGCAGGATGGTGCTTTAAAGCCACTCTATGTAGCAATACCTCTCCGGACCACATGGTGGCAACGCATGCCAATCAAGGTATATGAGCTCCATTCCCTCCATTTAAGCAGCAGCAGTCGAAGCCCCATCTGGTCAGCGACGACAGTAGAAGTTGTTGTGCATGTTTAGCAATGAACAAAAATAGAAACTGGCATGTGTTTCGAGTGTTTTTGTTATGAAAAGAACCCTCGTACCTGATACTCGCTCCAGCCACCATCCACCGAGGCTGGGACCTGGCAGAAGAACCATTTCTCTCCAGGCTGACAGCCCCTGAGATGCTCCAGCCTCCATCCAACCATCTCACTTCCAGGTTGAAACATTTTTGATGCAGTTCCTCCACTGACCACTCGGTGCTGGCTCCAAAGCAGAACAAATCCCCACTGACCTCCATATTAAAAGTACCAACTTTGGAGCAGAATTAAACAAATCTAAAGCCTGGTACAAAAATCTATTTTTCATCTGTGTCTACATCTTACATCAATGACAACATCTGTACGGGGAGTAAATTCTTTTGTACCACATCAGATACATTTATATTAAGCAATAAATCTGACCAATCAGATGCCGGACATCATTTGATGTGCTTGACTGACAGTCCGCACTGACTAGCTAGTTCGTCCAGTATTTACCATCGATGGCTTAAACGCAGGGCTGCCGAATGGAAAATAAATGGAAGAATCTGCATTTTCAGTTTCTACGTCTCAAAGCTTTTATCTCATAATATCACAAGAAAAACAACCCTGAACTCTCCACCACTCAGCTTCACCGTCTTTGCCAAATCCCCGTCTGAAAACAGTTGATGATATCACATCTTTGAGTCTGTTTCTCTCTTGTTGTTTGCTTGTTTTTTTTCGCTTTGGGAGAATCATTCACAGTTATACACATCGATCTGAGAGTTAGAATTTCTTAAACCGGCGACTCTCGTTGGATTTATGAGCCAAAGAAAGATTCTTGACCTTAACCGGTGTACTGAAGAGAAAAAGAAACAATTTCTTCTGTTAACTCACCTTATCTGACCTTTCAACCGTCCTGCAGAATCCCAGGAGTAACACCCCCCCCCCTAAAAAAATATAAAGAAACTCATCAGTGTGCAGATCTCAAATGGCAAGAGGTCAAACAAGTCCGTCTAGAGACACCGGAGAACAATTAAAGAAAGGCATGACAGTTTGGGGCAGACAACAAAACACTGAGGGGAAAAAAACACATTCTTGAATAATTCAGAACAGGTTTTTAAAAAAAAAGTAAAGCTGCAAAGAATTTGATCATATTCGTTGTTGTTTTGAGGCGATAACAGATCAAATGTGTAAATGTGTAGAAATCTACTGCCCCAGAAGTCAAACTGCACAATAAACATGTTCAGGAAACCAGTCATTTGGGAGGAAAAATGGTTTGTTCTGACTCCACAGACACAGAAGACAGTCTGTAATTATAATCCTGTTCCTCTTCTGAAATGAAGTGAGTAAAAAGAATCAATGGCTGTCTGGATAGAGCGATGAAAATGAAGGGGCAGAAATCAATTGCATCGATGCAATCTGTGAGAGTAAGTGTTCTGCTTGTTGGTGAGAAAAGAACCGAATGAAATTTTTACACTCGGACAAAATCTTTAAAGCTAAAACAGCCCGGAGAGGGTGAGACTTCCATCATTAGACAGAAATTTCATTAATATATTTCATCAGCTGAACACGAGGCTTCGGGAGGGGCACATTCATGCATTTCTACTTCTTAATGATGACTGTCACTTCAGCACGTGCTACTTGATCAGATAAATGAGCGAAATGTGGCTTTGTGGCGTGAGTGACAACAGACGTATCAGGTTTCACACGGCTGTTTGCCGACATGCATGAAATAAGTGTTCATCAGCCTCCACAGGAGACAATCATCAACTTACTAGAACATTTCTGAGGGAATTTTCAACATGACTGCCCATTTGTTTCAGTTCTGACATGAAACAGTGGAATAACTGAGGTGGAGAGCAGCTGGTTGAGGTCAGAAAGTCGGGATTTACGAAACATTTGTAAAAACGGGCTCCTAATTTTGGTCAAAACTCACGATATTTACTTTTTTTATAACACAGATTTATAATTTTAGGACAAATAAGTTGCAATTTTACCACAGTTGTAATTTTATACCAAAATGTTGCAGACAGTTGATATTTATTTTTTTGATATTTTTGCAATTTACAGTTACAAAATTACAATTTTGTGACATTTAACATTCTAGAACAAAAAGTCTTGGTTGTTGGGGAAAAAAGTCTCAATCTTACAAGATTTGCAAATTCACAACAAAAATAGCTTTTTCACAAAAAGCTAATTTTGTGTATTTTGTATTTAAACTTTTTATTCATACAAAAAAAAAAAAGTACAATTTTTTTGATAAAAGTCACAAATTTTGTGAAATTTGAGATTTTGCAACAAAAATTCACATTCTTTTTTCAATTTTTAAATTTTATGACGGAGTCCAAAAACTACTCTGAAATCTAACAACATAGCTAGTTAAGACAGTAAAAAATAACGGTAACCATGGTGACGATGTGCTCCAGGATGACATACAGTTTGACACCCCAGTCAAAAAAAACATGATTTAGCAAAAGTCTGCAAAGGTTTTATTATACAAAGTTGCACATTTTTGCCAAAACTTGTGATTTTTGTAAAGATAACATTTTTATCACAAAAAATTTTGATTTTAGAGCTTTAATTAATGTTTTAATGTCATAATGTGTGTTTTTTATTATATTTTTGAACCATTTTTTGTGATTGTACAATAGAAAGTCTTGATCTTAAAAGTCAAACATTCTTTAGAATCTGATAAAAAAAAATGTTCATTTTAGTACAGAAGCCTCAATTTTTTTATAATAAAAGTTGTGATTAGATTTTATGACAAAAACTACCTTTTTACATAAAAAGAACTGACATTTCCCAATTTGCCATTCAATTTTTTAAAAGTATTTCTTAAATTTGTGATTATACAAGGAAAATGTGTGATTTCAATAAAAAAGATTTTTAAAAAAAGTCTAAATTTTTCATAAAAGTAAAAGATTTTGTGAATTTCTTGTCTGGAAATCTGACAACACAGCTGATTGAGAAAGCAAAAGGTAACCGTCCCTTTAATGGTAACCATGGTGATAAAATAGAGTTTGACATCCCTGATCTATGGAATTGATAGGCATGATCAATTTAGAGGTAAAAATCAATCAATCCTCAGTTTTTATGAGCCAATCTGTACCTGTCATAGATTTTAAAATGGAAGCTTTGCTTTTTTAAAACTCGCAAAGGAAAATTGTTAACTTTTAAGATCATTTATAACATTTTGTTTTTGTCTTTTTCCTGCTGAAGTGACACAAATCAATTCAAACCTGCATTGTCATATCCTGACAATCAAATGTCTTGATCTGACATCTTTAAGAAAAACCTGAATTTAATGTTAAAATGAGGGTCAGTGGTGTGATTATGATCATTCTGCCCTGCACAACAAGTAACCTAAAAATATCATCTGTATAAGCGAAACAGTGTAAAAGCGGTTCACATTCTGCTCTAAATGACACATAAATGAACAGAATCTCAGACTATGTCGTCTCCACTGAGGGAGAAATTAATGAAATGGTTTCATAAGAGCACAAGATGCCGGAGCGGCCCGTCACGCTGATTGTTAGTGAGAGATGGTCCCTGTGGATGCAGTTCACGGCCGCACCGACAAATGACAGTTTCACATTGTCTCTGAAGAATTGGGGATAGCGTGATCGCTGACATGTGAAATGAACTTTTGTCCTGCCATCTCACGCTGGAGCCAGAATGATAAACAGCAACGCAGTCTCTCGGATGGGAGACGCACAGAAGATGAACGTACGCGGCGATGGCTACGTGAGCCAAGAATATCGTTTGCAGGGGATTTTCTATCAAGAAGTTCTCTTGGTTCCAACTCAGAACCCAAAATCATGCTCAGTCTGTGTCTATTTAGATGACGTTGACTCTTCTGCATCTGAAGACTCGTTTATCAGACTTGTTTATCAGTAGCCTATGTTCAACATCATGGTGACTATTTGGAAGCTAAAATGAATTTATGTCATACTACCAATGATTATGACGTATTGATATTCTGTGCTGTCCATTGAATGTAAAATAATGGACAAACAATGCAGACATTTGACCCAGATTTGTACCAAGAGCCTTTAAAAACCCTAGCTGTCAGTCAAGCACGCCAAATGACATCAGGGCATCTGATTGGTCACCACCCCCCACCCCCCAGTTGGTGCTTTAATCATGAAAATATGTGTTCATCTTCATTGATGGGCTTTTATCCACCTCAGATTATGTTGTTTTCAAATGAATCAACTTAGTTTGCTGGGTCCACGAGCAGCAGCTGAAGGACCAATTTACCAAAAAGAAAAAGTGAATAAATTAAAAGCAAAATAAAATAAAAGTCACTTTTGTCTGCAGTTTGATTTATTGGAGCCACAAAAAAGTAAAGTTTAAACTTTAAATAGCCAACAATTAAGGAAATTATTGGGCTATAAATCTTATTGTTACAAACTGTTTCTTGAAAAAGTGGTGAGTGTGTGTGTTAAAAGAAGAAAAAGAAAGCATCCCTGTATGGTGGGATGGCACATAGTCTGACTAGTACAAGTTTACCGACATACTTCATGAGTTACGTATATTCTGAATAGGGGTGGAGCCGAACCCGAATACGGTATTCAGAAAGGCACAAATAACGTGTTTTTTACGAATACTTATTTTGAACAAATACTTTAAAAAATCTTTGTATTCGGGAACAAGAAAAACTTTATATCCAAAGCTGCGTTTCCTCATGAGACCACAGTGTCCGGATGAGTGAG
>JBAMYA010044032.1:0-12812 GCA_037176975.1 Arrhamphus sclerolepis | reverse complement strand
TAAAGTCAGTAGTGATAAATTGACTGTCCCTGGTAAGGCCTGTCCATATGCTGTGGACCTAGCTCCTTTTTCTGGAGGCCATTTGATAAAAAAAAAAAAGAAACAAAAAGAAAGAAACGTTCCACTGTGCTGGCCCCTGGCCCCTAGCTAGCCAAATAAAAGACTAACAGAGTCAGAGTAAGGGAGAAAGGAGAGAAAGGCACAAACAAATACAAAGAATGACATAATGGACAGGCAGCCCTGAGACAGACTTGGAAGACATGTGGACAAGCGGCAGATGACTAAAATGTGTTTCTTCTGTACACTTGATTTATACAGTGTGAGTTGTTTGTCCAGGTCATATTATCATTTCTATGGAGGGCTAATTACTACGCATATTACATTCTTCTGTTGGGACAGCTCACTCTCTCTACTCAGACCAACTGCCATGGAGCAATTAAGCATCGCTACAATCAACCAAAATTCTTCTTCTTTTTCTTCTTCTTATTATTGTTGTTATTATAATAATAATAATAATTATTATTATTATCATTATTATTATCATAGTTATTATTTGCAATATTTGTTTAACACAGAAGTGAAATTCAGTTTTAAATGCATGTAGTCTACATTTAAATTAATGTCTGCACTTTTTCAAAAACGTAACCTGCAAAAAAAAAAAAAAAAATGTATACAATATTGCACATCAGCATGGATTTTAATCTTCTTTACAAGTGCTTAAGCAATGTTAAATTTCATCTCAGCATCATAAGACGGGAAGATGCTAATTTTGTGTTCATTCACAATTATTTCCTAAAAGTAATTTTTAACACCACTATGTTACATAACATGGAAACAAAGCAGAATGATTAGTTATGCAGTGACCAGACGGGGTGGTAACATAACAACAAAGTTACTTTGCAACACATCACTGACACAAATTAGCACCTTTATCCATCACAGTATGGCTGCCATGGATACAGTTTCTCTGCAGATTAGAGACACTGTTCACTTCACAGTCATCCATGACCAGATCACTGAAACGTTCTGAAACAGAGGTATCTACTGAATCAAAAGACAAGTCATCAATAAATTGAGATCACTTTGAAAAAAATAAAACAACAACAACAAAAAAATCTATGATCATCAACACTGACATAAAACAGATATCAATATTCAAGTTCCTCAGCTCTTCCGCAAGACTTGGATGTAGAAGCGGAAGAGACAGGATTGAGAATTGACACTTCCAGACACTATGTGGTACTGTGTAACATCATCACTGGCACTTGTTCGGTTTATCACTAAAACCAAAATATCTGGTAGAATGTTGGTGTGTTTTAAGGTGTGAGTTTGAACAACTTGAAATTTAAAACAAATAGAACTGCCAAATGTTCTGAGAAAGACAATCAATATGGCGGTGGCAAGAGTATTAGCTGGCTCAGTTTGCAAATTAGTGATCTGGATTACACAAATATAACTGGCAGATAACTAATACTTCACTCTTTGAGTGCCAGTGGGGAAACCTGATAACTAAAGTGCTACACCATAGACTGAATATGTTATTTCATGAGATAAATTTATATGCCATGTAGCCACATGTTTTTTTTCCCCAATACATTCATGGATAGATAGATTTTTATTTTTCATTTTCATTTATGTCGGATGATATGGGCACATTTATACCTTTAATAAGATGATGAATTGTCTTATTGTTTTGCTTTTAGCAGACAGCACAGATGGGGGAACACAGAGCCCAAACGAGGCCAGAAAGAAGACAGGAGTCAAATCCAAACAGTTAGGAACTCAAATAGTCTCTTTGGTTTTTAGACTTGGGTTTTTAGATTGAGTGCATAATTGTCAGAAAAAAAGGAATCTAACTTCTAAATTGACTGATATATGCCTTTTTGTACTGACTTGTTTTTTTTCACACTTTTTTTTAATGAATTACAAGTTTATTTGCAAGTTGAAATACATAATATTTCTGAAGAGGAACTTTAGAAAATGTAGTGACCTATTTCTTTGACAAGCAGAGTCACAGGTTATGTGAATGTTTTCTAGTTTTTGGAAGTTGGGCTCTAGTGCAGGAATCTGTATATCTTTAGACTAAACAATGTGAAAACTAAATAAAGCCCAGAGTTTTAGATTTAAATGAATGCCAGTGTTTGATTGGGTAATTTTTCCTTGTTTTGAATTTGTTGTCTCTCCTGCAGATTTGTAGAATAATATGCTTGGAAACAGGGATGAGAAACAAGCTCGACATGAGGCTTGATTCACCAGGGGTGAAAGCAAAATACAGAATTAATGTAGTCAAACTGCACAGGAGACAGACAGCAGTAATTTAGAGGCCCATACATACACAAGAGGATTTAATTAAATAAGCTATAAGGAGCATTATGTTTGCATGCAGATGGCTAATGCTCCCTTGAGAACACTTAGCATGCCACTGGATAACCTTACTGCACACTCTATTAGTGTTCTGTCAGTCCATTTACAAATTCTGCACTGACAGCGAGACAGCGTGATTGATGGGCGGCCAGTCTTGATGCCACAGTAGCACTGTGTGCAACTCATATATGAGAACCCCTTTCTTTTGAGCTTATTTATACTGTAGAATGCACAGTTAACTGTTTGGATATTGTTTAAGTAGAAAGCAAGATTTTTCCATTTATCTATTATATGGACCCGTTTATTCCTATTTATGGATCTGTTGGAACCTATCACAGTTCTCTTCGGGTAAAAGGCAAGAGTACATCCTGGACAGGCCACCAGCCCATCACAAGGCCAGTAGTTTGTGCTAAATAAAATAGGATTTTGCACAAAAGTTAGTAGCTTCTCTTTTTATGGAAAAAAAAAACATAATAAAATTGATCTGATCACAGTTTTTCATGTTACAGGACTAGACAAGTACAACAGGTACCGAACAACAAAATATAACTTCTTTCACTGTGTCATTATTTATTTAACAAAACTGAAGCCAAACAAACCCTAAAACAACATTATGCAACCGCAAATCATCATCCATCCACTGAGTTTCTGTGGAAACGTTTTATATTGTCTTTTGCCAAACATGGCACTGAGCATCAATGCCAAACAACTCTACTTTAATCTCATCCGTCTAAAGGCTTTTGTCCGGAAGTCTTGTAGTTCATTCAGATGCAATTTTTTTTCAAACCTGAGTTGTGCTTCCACGTACTTTTTTGACAGAAGAGGCTTTATCCTAGTGTAGGGACTATAAAATGCTCATTTAGTTATTAAGATTTATTGGCTGTTGTTCGTTATGTGCCAGCCTGCGACCAGGTGTGGTGTTTATGCTCTACTGGTAATCAGGTCTGGAGCACTCCCTTGTCCTCTCCCTCTGTATCCTAGATGGTGAGGTGATGTAATGCCAATGGCAGCCAAGTTGTCCTTATTTCCGGCTGGTCTGAAGTCGTTTCCATGTCGGGGTGCACATGAGTGCCTTTTTTCTGCACGTCAGTGCTTCTGTACGTCAGAAGGTGACTCTGTCGTAGCCAAACAAAGCATGCGGTCTCTGATTCGTAAAAATCGATGGTTTGTTCATGCATTGCTGGATGAAGCAGGCCGTCAACATCAACTAGTGGTTGATCACACTGATGTTGGCTGAAAGTTGTAATCTTTGCAGCTGGTAGGATCAGGAAAGATGTGGGTTCATTGGCGTGACAGGGCGAGAGATAGCTAGGTGATGGAGCTCCTGGTATTTATTGGCGAGAACCCCTGCTGGGGTTTTGGAGTCCATTCCCAATCAGAGGCCAGTGAGATCACTTTTAAACATGTTTGTAAAATCATTAACCTTGCAAATCTATGTCAGGCTTTGCTGTTGAGGTTAGGCTTTTCTTTATAATTGTGAGGACCAACACTGGCAATCCTTTCAAACAAACTTGTTCAGCCTTATTATAATTATATCATTTGACATTGATAATTAGCATGCATATAAAGGCCTGTTGGGTGAAATGCAGCTTGTGGGTATTTTACTCTGTCTGTCTATCTTCGAGCACTTTGAGGTCTACTTCCTCGTTGTTCAACTGTCTTTCAGCCTGTCTTGTGAATAAAGAGTCAAAGTGTAGAATGCTGAAATCCAAGTCGCTTGGAAATGGACATGTTACACTTTCTGGATTGATGTGCAGAAGCAATAGTTTTTGGAAGACCATTGTATATGTCATTCCTTCTTGGCATTGGGTTAAAGGCTGGCAGGATACAGTATGTGAAAAAAATAAATTACACATGGGATCAAAAGAAGGGGCTACGGTAAATTTAGATAAATTATCTTATCAAACACCTACAAAAACTGACAAAAGTCAATGAAGAGTTTTGTGTTAGTGATCTTGATTATCATGGTCGAGGACTGTGAGCACATAGCCAATGTTACTGAGTTTGAAGTAGAGTTAGTTTCAGAGGCAATGAATAAAATGTTAATAATAGCATTTGGGGTTTACTGTAAAGAGCTAAGGGGGCCACACTCACTGTCTCTTCTAATGAGAGAACAGAGAGACACAGAGCTGCAAGAGAGCGATCAAAAATTCATGGGAGGATGCAGTAAAAGTGGTGCACTCTCAGCTGGCAGGTCCTCTACTGTCTTTTGAGCTGGCTAATGAAACACTTTCACGGTTTCTCATCCCATCTGCCGTATTAGTTCCAGGTTGCATTTTGCACATTTCACAACTAAATGTTCTCTAAATGATGCCTTGGAATTCGAAAAAATAGAACTTTTCAGCAAATGTTGTGTGGATATTTGTCCTGATAACACTGATTTGCCCTTTAAAGTGAGCATCTTCATAATCATGTAATATAAATTTACAGTCATGTAAATAAATGTCTTTTTTTCATTGAACCTCTGTTTAACTAGGGAAATTCAACTGAGATTAAATATTCATTTTGCAAATAAGTCCCAGCAAATAGAATGGTAGTAAAGCCAATAAACTACAGCCATACAGACATGTAATTAATAGATAAAGAGCCTCTCTCACAGTAAGCATCTTGTTCAGTTGTTGCTTTTGATCAGCTTTTTTTTCTTCCAAGGGGCTATTACATTTATTTAAGAGATTTCAAACTGAGTAAGTTATAATTTGGAGCAGAGAAGCTGGGAGAATACAACTCAAGAAGATAGTTCAACTAATCATCTGAATGTGTCATCTCTTATTAAATCATCCAAGAATGCATATTTTGAACCCAACTTAAATTGCTACATGTTGCTGATACAAATCTAGAAAATTAATTTCACAAATATTCCATTATTAAATGTCAATTCCCAGTAATAGCATCACAATCTTTCTCATATTTGAAGAATAAGGATACATTAAACATTTCAGGCACAAGGGAAACTGCTTTGGGAAGATGTGTGATTATTTAATTCCAACAGTAGAACTGTTGTTTCCAGAGGAAAATAAAAAAAGAAGAAAAAACATTCAAGCTGCTCAGTTGTAATCATAAATTATATGTAATATACATGCATATATATTTTCAAATGGAAGGTTTTCAGGATTAGCAAAAACTATTGTTTCAAAACAGCCACGTAACAAAAGGCAGCATATTGTTAGTCACTGACTTACAATAACTCCAAAACAAACTGTTCTGTTCTGCTGGAAAATGAGTGAAACGGCTTAGTCTGTTGCTGCAAGATGAATATCAAGTACTGATCTTTCTAGCTTTTTCTTTTTAACAATGACTGCGAACACAGAAATTCAAAAGTCTAAGAAATCACCCTCCAGCAACAAATTACAGTATCTGGAAGGTTTCCTAAACATGCCAAACTAAGAATGCTTTCCTCCCGTACTTGCTTTTGTACATCCTCAGACATGCCCCATCACTTGCTTTTTGTCTTTATGATCTTTTCACAATCATCTTTTTCCCTCACAGATCCATAAACACAGTTGTCACAATTTCAGTCGGTTGCTTTAGAGGATAACTTTAGCAGTTGTCAAATTTAAATCACAAAGAGGAAAAGAAAAACATGCGTTCTGCATTTCATATGTGGCAGACAGCTATGGTGTGTGTGTGTAAGTGTGCATGTGTGTGCTCTTCTTTGGGAGTGTAGACCTAAAGTGATGAGGGAGAAAAAGAGACAGAGAGAGAGAAAGAGAGCAGAGGTGTCACATTTTATACATCTACTAGTACAGCTGATTGCCAGGAAAGAGTCAATTTTATATATTTATATTTTATATGTTTCTGCAGAAAAGGTGGAGACTGGTGTTAATTACTAACATTACATTTAATCTGACTACTCTGCACTTTCATTCATCACTTTGGTCATAGTGTATAACATATATATGTTCAAAACCTGTGGTTCCTGCAAAGGTACAGAACACTTGAATGATGATGAAACAAGACTGTTTTGTGACTATTTAATTTTGCACCAGAAGTGACAATGAAGAAGGATTAAAACAGCAAAAATGGAGTGAAAATGTGTTTTGGACTTTCTCTTAAATGTGGGCCTTTATGTCTTGATTGGTGTCAAAAAAGTCCAGGTTTGTCCTGTTATATGATAAGTTGAAACAACAATTTAATTGGAGTGTGACATATTTAAAGTAGCCTAGAAATCTACTGGCAAATTATCATTTGCTTGGCAGGTCCACCTAACTACCCTCCTTTTGAGCTCATTAGCTTACCAAAGGTCTTGGGGTGCCAGTCACATCTGCATATTGTTGTAGTGAGTCTCTGGGTGACCTTAATGCTATGACAACAAAGCTGTCACATTGTAGCCTGGATGGTAAACCAATAAGAGTGGAGGAACTGCTGTCGTTGAAACTGGCGTTGTCAACTGTTTCTGTTATCATTGACAGTTAAAGATTAGAACTTCTGTGACAATCGCTAATGGATTGTGGTGGATGGAGCCCACCAAATGGTAAGAGACATGTGGTAACTTGATCTCATGATAAAGTAAGATTTTCAAGAATTAATCTGAACATGATTATGCCTATTTGTCTGTCTGACGTTAGCCGTCACCTCCTGTGATACCCACAGTTAGTTTTTCAAAGGTTTTCATTGAGTGTTGAGTTTGGCTCTTGAGTGCAATTGAGTGTTAGGGGATTCTGGTTATTCTCAATTTTTTGTTGCGAGAACTACAACAATCATTAAATTTCATTTGCTTAGTTGTTTTGAAAATGCCATCTTGTCTGTTGCTCTAATTGGATGTAGCACTAACCAACTATGTGCAACGGCAGTTTAAAAAGCAACTGTTGGTGTCTCCTGGATGGGGAAGCTCATTCTCAGATCCTACATTTGTCTAGATGTAGCTTTGATGTCTCAGGCTATGTTTTAGGAGTATCTGGCACCAAATAAATGCCATATATTCTTAATCATCTTAGTGATGTATTGTCATGAAAATACATATGAAAATGCTGACAGATAAAGAATCCTCATGTTTGTAATATTTCTCTGCATCCAACCTGACAGATGAGGAAAATAAAAGTATGAAAAGGCATATTCTTTACTGGTACAACTGTTAGGTTGAAAATGTCTTACTTTTCAGGCCCAGAATTGGAGTACGAGTTTTGTTTTCATTTTCTATAGTTCCAAATTGAACAATTGGTATTACAATTGATATTGGTAATATTATTATTATTTTTATTTTTGGCACTAGTGGCCTTTTATTGACAGTCAGAGAGACAGGAATGTGGGGCAGAGAGAATGGGGGAGACACGCAGCAAAGGGTCACGGGGCGGGAGTCAAACCTGTGACCGCTGCATGAGGTCTGAGCCTCTGTACATGGGCCACCTGCTTTAACCACTAGGCTATGCCCGATATTGGTAATATTATTAATGTTATGGTATTAATAACATTGACAATAATAATACTCAGATTATTATTTCATTTTATTTTACATATTACACAACGTCTTATTGTGTTATTGTTCATTTTCTTTTATTTTCATTTTATATGCATTTTACAGCGTTCTGTTCATTGTTCACTGTTCTTTATTTCCTGATTCCCTTTGCTATTTGTTTTACTGGTATTGTTTACTGGACTTTATGTTCATATCACAGCATTTTAGTTTGGTTTGATCTTTGTGTATATTGATTATTTAGTACTCTTCCTATTAAAATTCATTAGTGTATGTTTATCTTTATCTTATATTAGAAATGCAACCCAGTTGTGCTCAGTTGAAAACACGTGGTTGAGACAAAGGAAGGCTTGGTCAAAACATGGGGAAGGCCAGGTGAGCAAGATGGTAGATAGAATATGTAGTTTTCTTTTTTTTCCAGGGAATGTCGGTAGCAGATTGGACCAGAAGAAGATTGGACAGACAAACGGAAGGGACCAGATTAGCCAATGGAGAGTCATGTTTAAACCGCGGCTCCTCCCCACCTAGTGACGCACATTTCTGTATAAATTGTTGTTGTATTGTTCCGATCGGCCTTCATTTGCTAGAGACTGCCTCTGTGAATGAGCCGTGATACCACATATATTGCAACATAAACATCTGTGTGAGAACTCAGCCGACTCAAGATCTCCTTTTCAAACAAGGAATACGCAATCAGAATCTTAGGAAAAGATTCTAACACTACTCACTGTGAGTTTATAGAGAACACTGCTGTTTTGAACTTGAAAGGCATATGCTAACATTTTGGGAATTGGTTTATTTGGAGTCAGATTCAGAGTCTGATAAAAGGATATACATTATTTTTTGTGCATCCGATAACCTCATCTGACAGAGACCGTGTTAGCCTAGCTTAGCATAGTTGCTCTAAGTGGATTGCTATACCTAGCTTAAGTCACAAAATAAACTTTACATACTGTGACTTGTGCATTTAGCTTGTGTAGAAATAACTACGTAAAATGAGACATAAAAAACAAACAATTGGGAACCAAGTACTGGCATTTATCACTATGTGGCTGCAGTGGTTGACTGCTGCAACACAGTCATCCATGGTCAGAGTTTAATATCTTTATATTTGTGGGATGGAGGGAATATTGTGGCAAAAAATTTGTCTGTAGTTGTCACACAGTGTCCTTTTCTTTGTCTCTATAACATACGGTGCACACACTGAGCTATAATACATCCTTCATCCCAGTGTGCTGCAACAACACCCCAGACCAAGTGGATCTTAATGTGTGAGTGATTTTAATAGTCATCAAAATGTGCAATTCACAGTCATTTTTTCTTTATTGTATAGTATTACATATTAAACTCTATGACTGCATGTAACAGTGCTGATGCACATATGCACAGTGATTGGCTGCAGTAACTATTTTACACACAATCATAAAGTTTAATATGTGACAGAAAGTAACTGACTTTGTAAATTACGGATTCTGGACATTTTGGAGTTGTTAGGAAGTTTATATTTTTCAGACTAGGTGCAGAAAACGTCCAGTGGTTATGCTAAGCTACAGTAGACTATATGGGTGTGGTTTCCGCTCAGCTGTAGTGGCAGACATGGAGCAATGATTCAGGGAACAGTGTCAATTACTCCCTCTGAGTGGACGTAGCATGTCAGGACCAGGACAAGCAAATCAGAAGAAAATACTGCTGCTATAAATACTGTATAGTCTATTGTAAGACTGCAATAACAGGATTTTGCTTGTATTGGTTATGGGGTTAGCCACACTTGGTACTGTTCCCTGAGCCACTGCTCCACATGGCCCACTACAGCAGAGCAGAAACCACACCCACCAACACGTAGAGGAGTTGTCAAATGGGATTATTGAATGCACAGAGAATTGTATGTGCTCCATAATTGAACTTTAATGGGTAAGGGGTAATGAAAAAAAAACAAACAAAAAACCTCTGAATTTGATGTTGCTTTACAAGAATTGGGTAATCTTATTTGATGCCACAAATACAGTTTCAGGGAAAAAAAAAAAAATACCAGTCAGTGCAAACGACTGTATATGGATTTGTATGTCTGAGCTGTTGTGGATCTTCTTTTAATATCTTTCCCCTTGTTAAGACTTTCTTCACATGTATTTAACCCCTGTAAATGAATGTCTAAGCAATTTCCTTAAGGACAATTTAACCTGCAAGCATTTTATTCCAATTAAACTTCTCTGAAAAGGACCATTTTATTGATGTTGTCTCGCTCTTGAACAAATGGCTGTGATAATTACTCAGCTCTAGAGAAAAATCTTGATGACAGACAAATGAACTGAGTAATCATTAAAAGTTTCATAAACACTTTATACTGTAAAAGTGTATTTTTATTTTTTACAGTTTTTTTGTGGTGGGTCAGTGCCAAGATTGACAAAAAACACTTTTCCTTTGACAAGTAATTTGGTCTTGCAGCAAACTGAAGTTTTCTTGTGCATAGATGAGGGTGAATATGTCCATCAGACCTCTTGACAGTCTGATCTAACAAAATTTATTGGTAGACCATTTTGTCAGAGGTTTGTTTTTCTTTTCCAAGCTAAATACAGTATATGCATATAATCTAAGCATGTGTACACCTTTGATGAGATATTAAAAGTTAAAACATATATCAAAGTCTTAGGGTCACTTTACTGCTTCACCAGTTTGTCATCATAAAAGTTCATGAAGTGCCTGAAGGGAAAAGGGACAAAATAAATAAATTAACCTTATCTTGTTATGACAAACTGAGTAATTTTCTTTTCATATTAGAAATTCAATTAAAAAACGATTTATCATGTTTACATACTGTAGTGTTTATCATAATACAATTATTCTGGGGCCACTTACCTCCTCGTCAACATTTGAGACAGTTAAAATTCAAATTTGACTTCTCAGTTCACAGGCTGAGAGTTATTTTAACTGGATCACTGACAACCGGGGCAAGCACTGTGTTAAACAGGGCAGCTTTTGTATGCAACCACACAAGGGTCAAGGGATCAAAGGCTCAAAACAATAGTCTGAAAAAAATTGTGCAGATAAAAATATAAAGAAAATCAAGGTTGTGTAAAAGAACACTACGTTGAAGATGGTTCTCACAATGAACATTATGTTAGGTATACTGTATATTTTCCCAGAATCACTAAAAGTCTAAGTATAAAACATCTTCTGTTTTGTATGAGATGCCATGAGGGACATTGTTCTGAATTAGCATTCACGCACACATAAACCAAACCTTCTTACATACTATTCTAAAAAACCTCACATGCATGAAAGTGAAATGTTCTTATACACACAACTGAAAATCTTGGTTGAAATGGAAGATGATTAGTTAAGAAGGGTGACTTTATAATACAGATGAATGGCAGTTAACTTGTTTTCTTGCTAAACTGATGTCAGCAGTCTTGACAGCTTTCCAGATTTAGAGCCACGGGGTCCGTGTAAATTTATGCATCATTCATTCTTTCCATTTCCAATTGACAATCAAAAAGTAATGTTTGCAAAATAAACAGTGGAAATCTAAATAAAAACTTATTTCAGGTATCAATCAAACTAAAACCCTGTAACTCTGAATGTGTCGAACCAGTCACTTTTTAAATTTTTTCTATGGAAAACAAGTTTACCACTGTTAACGTATATTGCAAAGTCACCCTTCTTAACCAATCAGCTTTGTTTCAACTGAGATTTTCAGTTGTATGTATGAGAGGATTTTCAGTTGTATGTATGAGAGGATTTTCAGTTGTATAAGATTTTCAGTTGTATCTATGAGAGGAGTTCAACAGTTTATTTCATTTGTGACTACCTACGTTTGCAACCAGAGCAACATTTTGAAAGCTCGACTTCCAACAGGAATGTTTTGACAGCTGTTATTAGCTGAGAGAGCTGAGTGTGCCGCAGTTTGAAAAAACACACACAAACAGATAAAACAACAGCAAATTAAGAAAACAACTTCATCATTTCAGCAACGCGTGTATCTGCAAATGTTCACAACACAATCAAATGTTGACATGCACTCCAAGTAAGGGGTCATGCTGCGAATAAAACATACTAAAGTATGAAACATGCTGCAGATGCTGGACCATAAACAGTGATGGATGTTGCAATAGAGAGATGGCCACAATTGGTTTATGAGAAAAGGGCATGTGATCCCCTGGTAAGAGTACCTAAATACAATAAAGTCCAATTCAATTTACAGGAACCTATAATCTAAGACCTTAAAATAGGAATATGCTTGTTCATCTTGGATAATTGTCACTGTTTTTAACGTCTAATAAGTTAAAGAAGTTGTTGCCTAGTAACTAACACAACTGTCTTCCAAGAAAACATGAACATAATGTGGGTGTTTGACTTCTAATAATGTATGTTAGTCTGCACAGCTAAATCCATCAAATTTAATATAGTTTGTGATGTTTGTTCCTTTATATATTGTTTTTCCCTTCTTTACAGTTTCATCCAAAGTTCAGAGATTGACACATTGTTGTATCGGTTTTGTAAATCATCACACTGAAAGTAACATGAACTGAAATTAATTATAAACTCAACGCTAATATGTACGTGTTATATCCTTTTGTCAAATATGAGAGAAAGATGAGAGAGGAACCGGGTACAGCTTGTTTTAAACATCTGTCAAGATTAGGAAGAAAGTCTGATCTAATAGATTGTTATTTCAAACATTTGAGAAACATTTGAGTGCAAAAATATCTTAAACATATGACTCCCAGGCACCAGATGACACTTTTTCATTTAGCTTTCTGCATTCAGTCTGGTTTAGAGTGACTTTAAAACAAGCATTGAAAGATATTTAGGTCAGATTAGTAGCCAATCAAGATCCTTTTAGTTTGGCCATTACATACCCTTAATAGGAAAATCAGTATTTCTATTTGTATTTGTATTGGAGTAAATTTCAAAATAAGCGTAAAAATACAGCTTTTTTGTGTTACACTTCTAATTTACGTATAGTGTATTCTTTATTTATATCCATTATAATAATTATGGATATGCAATATTGGTTGATGTTTTTCCATAAATCCAGCAA